>CM076578.1:2005993357-2006261001 GCA_034641835.2 Pinus albicaulis
TGACTAAAATTTTCTGATATATGGTCTACTTTGAGTGATGGACGCCATGGAGGAGAGGCTCTACCGACCAATAAGGATGTTTATCTTGTGCAAGGTGGGGAGATGATAAACATGGTCAGGTTCTTGGGACCTATGTTTAATTTCTTGTGGTGAAATGATGTCAGGATATGAAAAGTTTTTCTAGGACTCTATCATGCTGAGGGTAGAATGATACGTGCTCTATTACTTTCAGTGGATGGAGGGATGGATGGTTTTCACAATACCTACAAAAAAATACCCCAAGTGAAAGAATCTTCTTCATTCAAATATTATTGAAAGACATGTGCTAAATGGAAAGAAGATGAGAGAGAGCATACCTCTGCTGGCACTGAAAAAATATTTTTTCGGAGGTGTGAATGTGTGGCACCTCCTTTGGATGTTATGAGGTGTTGATTACTGTGTTCCTTTTGGTTCTGCAATCGGGCCTTCTGAGCTCTCGTTATGGTCATCCAAAAAATATTAAAAGGGCGACATATAGGCCAATATGTCATTAATTCATTGCAACATTTGGAGTGTTTGAGTTTTTGAGAGGTCGTAGGATTTTTATGAGTCAGTTTTTTCCCATTGTAGTCAACCTAATTACTTGTGACCTTGATTCTTGGGGAAGTAGGCCTCGAGTAACATCATGTATTTTAACTTTTTTAGTATGTCGGGTGTCGGGGTCCATACATAATAGGTTTGCATGGATCGAAGGTTGGCTTTTTTCCTTTACTAGGACATTATCAAGGTACATAAAAATAATTTTCACGAGAACCTAGGGTTTTGCACGAATACCATGATATGTACTAGTTTTTATAGATAATAGTGACCTAATATCATAACCTGCTGATCATAAAGAGATTATAGAACAAATTGCAGAGTTTACAAACGAACCTCCACATATGAAATTAGGCAACTAACCTATTTATAAGCTCTATGTTCTAACTTAATCTAGTTATGGATCACTTGGAAAACTAACAAGTGTCCATTTACAATAAATGACCTTCTAACCATCCTACTAACTTTATTCTTATTTTAGAGCCTAGGAAACGACTCTATTCTAGAGTCCTATTTTTACTAACAAAATTCTAATTCTAAGTATCTCTAATATTTATTAAATATTATAATTTAATAAATATATTTATCCTAACTTTACATTATTTAACTTATGCATTTTTGGATTTATAATTGCCTTTATGAAGAGGCTAACATTCCCCCCTTCAAGGAAATTTTTTTCTCTTCAGGTATTAAAAGCGAGTGATTGGAATCTTGAAGGGGCTTACAGCAAGCCACAGATAAGATCCATCCCTGATTAGCGACATCTTGAAGAGCTTTATCAGCGGTATAAAGATCCTATATAGATATGATTATGGTAGATGGTATCAGCTTGCTTTGCAACGATCTTCAGGTAGATATGACCACAATTTTTTCTGTAATCGATCGACTTATGAGTAGCTTTGTTTTCTATTGCAAACATAGATCATACCAAAAACACGGACCCAAACACTTCGTCACAAAGAAAAAAAAATTCAGTGCTTAACTTACAGATTCAATGCTTTGTATATCCCAAAAATATTAAAAACTAGAGATAGCAAATATGCCTGCATCTCTACGTGTAGCACCAGAGTATAAGCCTATTGAAAATGAAATTTACGATGTTGGGAATCAATTGCACGTTGCTAGAAATTACATTGCTGAGAATCACGTTGCTGAGTAGATCGCAGGACCAATATGGGTAGCATTGGAACTGGGTATGATTTGTTAGTTACAACATTCTCTCATGACGGATGAGGCTTTCAAATAGGATATGCAACAAAAGATGTTGATAATAGCGGAACTGTGATTGGAATGGAGGACTCAAGAAAAAGAAACAATGGTATTAGTGAATCATATCAAAAAGTGCAACTTCGCCCAATTGCATTAACCTTCATTCGAACAGGATTTAAAACCCATTCATCAACGCATAAAAAAACTCAGAAATTCATTTCTGTGGTTCATGAATGTAATAAAATCCACAAACAATTCTCTATAATCACTCAATTGACTACGCAGATTATCTTTCACTGCAATTTTTTAGCCTACGCTCTTCTCAACAAACCAAACACGAAACCATTCAATATTACAATAGTGATATTGGTGGCATATGCAATAATGTTATCGCTCTTCTAATTGCTCAGACAAGATAGCGCTATCACACAACTGGTTTTTTCAATTTCAAACAAACCTTATCACTCTCTCAATCCCAAAGAGAAAAATGAAAAATATGGACACTGTATGTGCTTAGCACAGACACAAGCCAGTGTTCTGTCTTCAAGAATATAAGAAATTGAGATCTAGGAATGAGGATGAAGGGGATGATGCGTTTCTGATGTTCAAAGTAGGAATTTAAAATTGAAATTACATGACACTTACGCGACTACCTCGCAATTAGAGAAGCAAGAAATATATAGGCCCAAATTCAACTTCGTTAGCGGTTCCACACATGACTGCTATGATAGCAATTTTGTGCACCAAATACTAGCGCACAACTTCAATGATCGAATTTTTGTCACATAGATTGAACGAGGCCACTTGCACACCCAGCCACACACAGAAGATTCACACGGTAGAAAACAACTCTCTCAATGGGTCCTCAACACGCCATAAGCTCTGATACCACATGTAGATGCAGTAGTTTCCTCAGACACGTAGCTTTATTAATCATGAAAAGAGATTACATAAAAAATTGCAGGAGTTTACAAACGTAAACTCTCCCTACAATGACATTAGGAAACTAACATATTTATAAGCTCTGTGTTCAAACTTAATTTAGTTATGGATCACTTGGAAAACCAACAAGTGTCCATTTACAATAAATGACCTTCTAACCATCCTACTAACTTTATTCCTATTTTAGAGCCTAGGAAATGACTCTATTCTAGAGTCCTATTTTTACTAACAAAATTCTAATTCTAAGTATTGTAAGTTTTAACCCTAAATAGAAATTATCTACACATGAATCTTATAACAGAAAATAAACAATAGCGAGAGCATAAAACATAAAACAGATAAACACATAGATTTTCCCCTAGATCCCAAATTGGGACAACCAGCTTGATTTTTCATTATATTCCTTTTAGTGTTACAACACATATATATACATGCCGAAGCATACATAAACCCTAATCCATTAACCCTGGATTAGAACATAACCGTAGTTCCCTTGATCGGATCTACAAAATACTAGGGGCCGAAAACCATCGTACCCCAAAACCATGTGCAAAATCATGCACAAAACATGGGTGGGTCCGCCTATGAGTGGGTCCGCACACCAAACAAATTTTTGCCAGGGCGCTGCCCCGGACCCCAACAGTGGGGGCTGCCTCCCCCCTTGTGACCCCCCTGCTGTGCCCAGCGCAACATACAACGCGTGGGGCTAGTCATGGAAAGAATATAACGCATACCCAACATTCTCCCACTTGTTATTTTCTTTCCACAGGGGGCCACAGGAGAGCTTAGTCATTGGGTCAATTATTCAACACCCATTTTTTCTCTACAACAAAAGAACTTCTGAGTGCTCACAGACTTCGTCAATGCATCTGTAACATTCTTCAAAGTGTCCACCTTTACCAGCAACACCCTTTTAGCCTCAACCATATCTCTAACAAACTGATATTGAACATCAATGTGCTTTGTCTTTGAATGGTAAGCAGGGTTCTTAGCCAAGAAAATTGCACTTTGACTATCACAGTCTATCCTTATAGCTTGTTGTACCAACCCCATACTTGAACACAATATTTACAACCAAATTGCTTCCTTGCTTGCATGAGTGGCTGCTATGTATTCTGCCTTTGTAGTTGAAAGAGCCACTACAGACTATCTTTTACTCATACAACTGACTGCGCCTCCAAGTAGGCTAAACACATACCCACTTGTAGATCTTCTTTGGTCCAGATCTCCAGCCCAATCTGCATCAACAAAACCATGAATGTCCAACATTCTTTCCAATCCTGGTCTTCCCTGGTAGCACAAGCCATAATCACTAGTGCCACGTAAATATCTGAAAACCCGCTTCACTGTTGTCCAATGCTCCTTCCCTGGGTTTGACATAAACCTGCTCAATACTCCCACTGCATGTGCAATTTCTGGTCTAGTACAGACCATTGCATACATCAGGCTACCCACTGCACTTTCATATGGAACACGGGACATATCCTCCTCTTCTTCTTGTGTCTTGGGACACTGTTCAACAGACAGCTTTGCACCTACAGGAATAGGAACACTCACCGGTTTACTATCCTGCATATTGAACCTTTGCAATATAGTCTCGACATACTTCCTCTAGTTTAACCAGAGCTTCCTCTTTGCCCGATCTCTCTTAATTTCCATGCCCAAAATATAGTTTGCGGCACCAAGATCCTTCATGTCGAATTTGGAGAACAGTTGGGTCTTCAAATCTTGGATAATTTCTTTGTCATTTCCAATCAACAACATATCATCCACATACAAGACCAAATAAATAACACGGCCACCAATTAATTTAAAATAAACACAGTGATCCTCCTTGCTTCTGGTGAAGCCAAGTCCCCGTATATAGGTATCAAATTTCTGATACCACATCCTTGGTGACTGTTTTAACCCATACGGAGACTTCTTCAACC
This sequence comes from Pinus albicaulis, assembly GCA_034641835.2. NCBI lineage: Eukaryota > Viridiplantae > Streptophyta > Pinopsida > Pinales > Pinaceae > Pinus > Pinus albicaulis. The sequence continues at coordinate 2,005,998,016 of CM076578.1, forward strand.
TGCATACCAGTTCTTTCTTACCCTTCACCATAAAGCCTTCAGGTTGCTTCATGTAGATCTCCTCTTCTAGATCCCCGTGAAGAAAAGTTGTCTTCACATCCATCTGTTCTATCTCAAAATCAAATGCAGCAGCAACAGATAAAAGTAATCTAATAGAAGTAACCTTGGCAACGGGAGAAAAAATATCACCAAAATCAATTCCCGGCACCTGGGAATAACCTTTTGCTACCAACCGAGCTTTGTATTTCTCCACCTTGCCTTCTACATTCATCTTCTTCTTAAACACCCATTTTCTCCCGATGGGCTTCCTTCCAGCCGGCAACTCCACCAGATCCCATGCCTCATTTTTGTGCAAGGATGCCATTTCATCAACCATGGCCTCCTTCCATAGTTTTCCATCCTCTGAATCTACTGCCTCCCTGACAGTTCTGGGTTCATCATCAGTTATAGTTAAGGAAAAACCTGAACAGAAAGCAGATGGACTATACCTTTTTGGTTGCCTTCTTTCCCGAACTGATCTTCTCAAAGCTGGAGTTTGTGGCTCTTCATCTTCTGAGTCTTCTTCTGTTGTAGAGTCTGATTCATCCTCCTTTAGCTCAAACTCTATCTTCTGAGGTTCCTTTGGTAGGACTTCATGTTTAACAACATCTTTCACTTCTCTAAACACCACATCTCGGTTGTACACAACCTTCCTTGTTTCTGGGTTCCAAAGCTTGTAACCCTTTAAACCATCGTTATACCCAATAAAGATGCACCTTTCAGATTTATTATCCAACTTGGTCCTTTTCTCCTTTGGAACATGTACATATGCATCACATCCAAATACCCTTAGATGTGAAAGAGAGGGTTTCTTACCAGTCCATACCTCATGTGGGGTCTTATCCTCCAACGCTGATGAAGGTGATCTGTTAACTAAGTAACATGCACTCTCCACTGCCTCTGCCCAGAATTCTTGTCCTAACCCGGTACCACTGAGCATGCTTCTTGCCTTTTCCATCAGTGTTCTATTCATTCTTTCTGCAACTCCATTTTGCTGAGGTGTGTATGGAGTAGTCTTTTGTCGTGCTATACCACACTTCTTACAGAACTCTTCAAATTCCTTCTTACAGAACTCCCCACCATTATCTGTCCTCAGCGCCTTTATCTTCTTCTCTGTCTGGTTTTCCACCAGAGCCTTAAATTATTTAAATTTGTCAAATACTTCAGATTTCTTCCTCAAGAAATATATCCACGTATTCCTTGAGAAGTCATCTATGAATGAAACATAGTACACAGACTTTCCCAGTGATGGAACTGACACAGGTCCAAACACATCACTGTGCACAAGTTCTAATATCTTGTTCGCCCTCTTAGCACCAGAAGGAAAACTCACCCGATTCTGCTTCCCATATACACAATGTTCATAGAAATTGAAATCCAGAGAGAAATTAGACATACCTTCTACCATACCATTTCTATATAGTATCCGAAGGCCCTTCTCTCCAATATGTCCAAGCCTTTGATGCCATAGCATGGTCTTTTCTCCAAAGATAGCTAGGCTTTCCGCTCCACTTTCAGGAACCATAGAACTATTATGCCCATCAATAACAGTGCTACCTTGTAGCTTGTATAGAGTTCCAATCCTAACTCCCCGCATTAATACGAGTGCTCCCCGAACCATCTTGCAGGCATCTTTCTCGAACACTGTTTTTACACCTGCATCATCCATCTTGCTTACAGAAATCAGATTTCTGGCCAATGAAGGAATATTAAAAACACCAGGAAGTGTTCTAATCCTTCCACCTTGCAGCTTCAACTTGACCTTTCCACGTCTGACGATTCTAGCCTTCCTATCATCCCCTAGGAAGACATCACCACCATCATATTTCTCATACTCGCAGAACCACTCTTGATGGGGAGTGAAGTGAAAGGATGCACCTGAGTCAATCAACCATGACTCATGATCTACATGTGTATTTGAAGAAGAAGCCAAATAAACATCCCCACCTTCATTCGAGTTGGTTTCTGCCTCTGCAGAAGGAGAATCATCAAATTTCTTTCCTTTCTTAGGAGCTTTAGATCTGCAGTCCTTTTTGTAGTGCCCTTCCTTTCCACATTTCCAGCATACCTTTACAAACTTTCCAGGAGATTTAGATCTCCCTATAGATTTGGATCTCCCACTCGAAACCTTATTCTTGTTTCTATTTTGGGACCTTCCTCGTACAGATAAGGCATCTCCATTCTGGCCCTCCATATTTCTCCGTCTCATTTCCTCCGACAAGAAGGCTGAGACAATGTCATCAAAATTCAAGGTAGTTGTATTGCTACCTATTGCAATAGCCAGACTGTCCCACGAATCTGGTAGAGAACACAACAAATTGATGCACTTATCTTCATCTGATATTTTAATATCAACAGATGACAGCTGACTTACCACAATATTGAAGGCATTCAGATGCTCTATCACCGAGTCTCCATCCTTCATCCTCAGGTTATATAGCTTTTTCCGCAGGAACAACTTATTCACTAAAGACTTAGATTGGTACAAAGTCCCAAGTTTTTCCTACAAATTCTTTGCCATAGCTTCCCCAGATACATTCAACGATACTGAATATGAGACACACAACCGTATTGTGCTCTTAGCCTTCCGATCCAGTTTCTTCCAGTCTTCATCTGACATTTTTGTTGGTTTAGTACCTGGATCTACCGCGATCCACTGATCTTTATCCACCAGCAGATCCTCCATCTTGAGCTTCCATAACTCAAAACTCTAACCATTAAATTTCTCGATCTCTATCTTCCCACCTCTTGCCATCTTCTTTCACCGCAAGAATCGATCCCGCAGATCTCCCACTGAACAGGGTCTACCTCAGGCCTGAGCAAAAAAACCCTCAGCAGCAAAGGCGTCCCCTTGAAGCCGAAACAGCTCTGATACCAAATGTAGGTTTTAACCCTAAACAGAAAGTATCTACACACGAATCTTATAACAGAAAATAAACAATAGCGAGAGCATAAAACATAAAACAGATAAACACAGAGATTTTCCCCTGGATCCCAGATTAGGACGACCAGCTTGATTTTTCATTATATTCCTTTTAGTGTTATGACACATATATATACATGTCGAAGCATACATAAACCCTAATCCATTAACCCTGGATTAGAACATAACCGTAGTTCCCTTGATCAGATCTACAAAATACCAGGGGTCGAAAACCATCGTACCCCAAAACCATGTGCAAAATCATGCACAAAACATGGGTGGGTCCGCCTATGAGCGGGTCCGCACACCAAACAAATTTTCGTCGGGGCGCTGCCCTGGACCCCAATAGTGGGGGTTGCTTCCCCCCTTGTGACCCCCCTTCTGCACCCAGCGCAACATACAACGCGTGGGGCTAGTCGTGGAAATAATATAACACATACCCAACAAGTATCTCTAATATTTATTAAATATTCTAATTTAATAAATATATTTATCCTAACTTTACATTATTTAATTTATGTATTTTTGGATTTATAATTGCCTTTATGAAGAGGCTAACATTTTAGCATGCTCTTTCCATGTCTGTGAGAAAAATAGGTGTGCATCTCTCGCGCCTATCTTATTAACACGTGTGTGGAGAGCCAAAGCAATTTTTTGAGCAAATTTTGGGAAATTTTGTCAATTTTTTTATGCTTTTACTGTCACTGATGTGTGCATGTTTAATGATAGGATATTTTGGAGGGAGAGGGATTGGCCTGACCTCCGGGTCGCTGTTGCAGATGATTCCAATGCCTGCCAGTAGTTGGCGCACTAGGGTATTCTCAAGTTTATAGAGAATGACCCCTTATGATCACAGGATCATCTTTTGCGTTACCTGATCTGATGCTTGAACAGGCGACGTAAGGTCATGGTGATATGGAGGTGAGAGATGAATATCCATCTTGATATGGATATCTATTTTTTTACCAGGATGCTGCCTAAGGGTGAGGCACTTCCTTATCTGCTTCCCCGTGGGAGACTGGATCTTCAGCAATTCTCGGAGGGTCATTGTCGATGACTGACCTAGCCAAGTGGTGTGCTCTGGCTACTATTGTGAGACTATCGGGGTCTTCAGTGCCAAATTAAGCATCGGTACAACATATTGGTGTTCTTTGCCGACTGAGGGCTGGTCACCTTTTTTATTTCTCCCATCATAGTTATGACGTGATGCTAGCTCAGCTCTCTAAGGTCTAGGATGGATCGAAGCTGTTTACATATGCTATTATTCTGTGCAGAATTATGTATGAGCGAGTGGTGTTGCTAATTCCTATGGTGGTTGTGACTACTGGGGGTCCACGAGAGCCTCGCATGAGGAGGTGGGCCAGTGTAATATCCAAAAATAAGGGATTTCTACAACAATAAGAATATATTAAGATATTATAGAGTTTTAGATGCAGAAAAATAGCTTATATGATGTGTTAATAACACATATTCTTCAATCAAGCAACAAGAGCAACTTCTTCTTCATTTTACGACCCAAAAAGTGGGGAAAAGCAACAATTTAAGCCATAAAAAGGTTAATTTCAGAGATCTGCATAAAAACAGAGGAAAATGATGGTTGGATCCCTTAGAATATGTTATAAGGGAATCACATATCCAATTTCATAAAAAAAAAAAGACTCTAGCTATGTTAAACAGATCTTCCCATCCCGGTATCGCTAAAAAAGGCCCAAACCCCGTGACTTAGCTAATGAAAAATTTTATGAAGCCTTCACAGCGTATTTTTCAGAAATTGTATGGTACAATATGATGGAAAATACATACATACATCAGATCATGGAGTTTATTGCTCAGATCATGAGAAAAATGGAAGAATAGACGAAGAAACCCTCAAGAATGAGGTGCTGCAACACTTTATTTCTCTGCAACAAGAATGTACAACGTGATTTTCAGAGGTTGTAGAAGCTTCACATTACATATCAGATTTAATACATATCTGTGCACAAAATATCAGATATATAATAGATCGGTACACTAGACTGCCTTTACTTTACATTCCCCTTAGGGATTTCAGCAATACATGAAAGAGTAGGAGTAGATCTGAGTTTTACTGTAGCAGATCTACAAAATGATTCAGAAAATCCAAAGTAAGCACAAAATTTTATAATTCATATCTGAAGTAGACATGGATTAGATAGCTAATCCATGGATCACCATGGTGAAGGAAATATCCATCAACCAGAGATCTCTTCTCCAAATGAATACCAAAATACCTGGCAACCTTGTAGCTGGAAATAATGCAGTCCAAGAGGGTAAAATGTGGTGTAAGATTGAAGCATATATTGGCCTAATGCCAAGATCACAATCTAAAGCCCACATTGCTAATACACTCTTCCAGGAGGTTAAATGACACACTCACTGAGAAGAGGCTCTAGTAAAATCTAGATCTGAGCAGATCTAGTGTTTCCACTTGCTGCAACTCACTGAAACAAGTAAATCACACAGGATTGACACTGTCTAAGGGAGATGGAGTTTGGCCATATGCCTGATAGTGGAATAGAAATACAATGCCCTCCAAGAGCTACACAATGGAAGGAGAGAGAATTCTTGAACAGGAAATCCTCACAGTTCTCTGCTAAACAGCAAAGAGAATGAGATATGTCTAAGCAGACAATATACTCTAAAAATATAATATCATGAACAACCTTCTCTTGAGCCTTCCCCTTCCTTTTATAAGATGAGAGCTTGAGAAATCCTAAACCACTTTCAAAACCCTAACTCCTTTCACATGAAGATCCTCCATCTAGAACTGTGCTGATTAATAAGGAGGTTCAATGCATCTGGACAGTGCTGTGATTTGGTCCTGTTGACCCAGTCAATCTCCTCAATCCTTGTTCACATGTAAGTGTATTTTATTGAGACAACCTTGATTTTCCTCTGTTCACATTGGGCATTGATTTATTTTGGTGTTTTTAGGAGTTTATATGTCCTCCTTTACATTTTATTCAACAATTAAGAAAATCAAAGCAAAATGAAATATTCCTATTAGCTTGGGCTAATTAGGAATATTACAGTCCTCCCCTCCAAAAATGTTGCTTTTCCTCAAGCAACTGCAAGGTTAGACTAAAATGGATTGGGAAAGCATCTTTTCCCAAGAAATCATCCATACAACATGAGTCACCTCCCAACATGGTAACTCCAGAAAAGTCTCCTCCACCTTAGGTTCATTGAAAGACGATGGGCTTAAAAACTGAACATAGTAGACAAAATTTCCTACCCCACACTATCCTCCTCTCTACTTAAGATAAGTGTAGAGTTCTTGCTGATCTTGGGCTGCAATGATATTGCCCTCAAGTGGCAACATGAATATTAGATCTGTAAAGATCCTTCCTCCAACGCTGTAAAACCAGTTGGCCCAAAACATTCCACATATGATGGATAGGAGAGCATCATCATATGGCATCCCATCACACATTTGGCCCACTTCCAAGAGAAACAAATGTTTGGCTATGGTGGCCATAACTCCTCACATGTTCCCATTAGAACATGTACTGCAGAAAATGTGGGAATCTCCTTCCTAAAAGAACACATTCAAACCATGTGCCTTACTCAACATCATGTCTCCCATCAAGATAAAAACAACACCAACAAGTGGGATCATGATTGGCATCCAAATAGGGGAATTACTGATGGTTTCATAAGGTGCTAGAAGGTACCAACAGTTTCCCAAGTGGTGACAGTGCACTTTCTCAAACTGCTGCTTAAAATAAATACATGGCAAATTGTTTCTTGATACATGGTTAATCATGTGAATGAACTGAACATACATGTAATGAAAAAACATATGCCCCAAGCCACATAAGAGATGGTTGTCTCCATCATATAATTTGGCCCAACATTGGTCAGGGAGCAAAATCAAGAGCTTGCTTACTTTTGGAGAAATGCACTACCAAGAGGTGGTAAGAGCATGCAAATATTGTGTTGCACAAACAAAGCTCTCACCATATGTTGGAAGTAAGAGGAAACATGGATCCATGAATATATCCTCTGTAGTAGTTTGGCACACTTCCATGAAGAGAAATGAACCAAGTGCTACTTGAAAATCCTCTCCCTCATTCTTGGAAACCCAAGAAAAGGAAAGTACATCATAGTAATAGATGTCCCCATCTACTACCTCATCTTCCTTACTTTCTTTTTGCCCATCAAGTGCACCAAGTGTGAAATTATCCTAGATATACTCCATCAATAGACCCCGGCTCCAAAGTGGCAACGTTGTTGGCCTATGCAAATAGGCTCCCTCCAACTCATGCCTCCAATCTTTGACATGCATAATGTCAAAGGCATCTCCCATAATGCTACTACACATAAGAAGTCTCTCCCATGGGGAAAGTACCTCTTGAACATCTAAGGCCAAGGAGTAGCCCCTTTGCACTATGATAGTGCCATATTCTACTCCTAAAACATCATGAAAACCGTGAGAGAAAATCTATCCTTGCTCTCCCAAGAACATCCCAAGCAACAAAATATTTTGCTGCCTCCTCATACTTCCATCATCCAAATCATGTAGTGAAAACATGGTGATTGACACGAATAATGTTATGTCAACACAATGAGTCCAAACTCCTTGCTTCCCCATGATGCAAGTATCCTGCCACATACCCTTGGAAAGAGGATGATGACCAAACTCTTTCAAGAGTAACCAACGCAACCAAGCCTCTTGCTGCCCGGTAACATAGATTTTCAAGTAGATTTCTAGCTTCTTTCTCATCACCCACACCCATCCATACACATGTGGGTGCCTTCCATCTTGTTCTTCCTTAGCATTCTCCCAAGAAAGACTATCATTCTCCTAAATTAGATTTCTGCTCTTGCATTTTATGGGATGTTGAAATGCAACCTTCTCAAGGATCAATGTGATCCGATAAGGACCCAAATAGGTGGTAGGAAAAAACCTCCCATCATCATGTGTATGGCTCAAGAAGTGTCCAACACACATATGAGAGATGTTGTCCATCCGAATATTTCCCCCATCATATATCCGTTCCCCCTTGAATCCATCAAGATCCAAGTGTGAGAAGGAAAGATCCTCCTCAAACTATTGAAGAACTCTGCACTTCATGGAATGTTGAACTGCACGTTTCATGGGATCTCTTGATGAGACCTCCTCCTCATGCATGTTATTCCAAAACCAGTGGGGTCTTGTATCTGTTGCAGGTAGAATTTGTTCTTTGAGCTGGGGAGTGCTCATTGAGAAAGTGTCATCTAGAAAGGAGAAAGGGTTTCTCACTTCAAGATGTCTACTATCTACCATTCCTTCCTCTTCTGCTTCATGAATGAAGCTGTCATGTGAATGCTCCCATAAGGCATGGGTCCTCTTTTCTTCATCACTACCTTTGCACAACGCAATGCAACTTTGTTGCTCTAAATCAGCAGCATGCAAAGATGTAGATCTCTTCATATGGTTTGCTGAAATGACAAGAGATGGAAATTCAAGCATACCATGGTAAGATGTAGAAGAAAGAGCTCCTTTCTCAACTAGGTTGTCTTCCTCCAGTACTGAACATGAAGGTTGCTCCTCCCAGGTTGTGATAGCGCTGGTACATGCTTCCTCAAGTGGTGGTGAGGATCTCTCTTCCTCTAGCTGAATGATCTAAGGTACAGCTAAAGTATCCTTGGAGGCTCTAGATTTAGCTCTGTACTCACTTATAATCTCATATTCCAAGTCTCCTCTATGTCTCTTGTCTTCTCCTCTTTGAGAATAGGAAGTGCATGGCTCTTCCTCTTCTTGAAACCCTCTAGGAGTTTCACTGCAACTCTTCATCTTCTTATAATCCTAGGGGTGGTCCTTTATAGACCTAAAAACTGATGAGAGTAATCTCATATTCTTCATCATTCTGATCTTCTTCTATCTTCTTGGGCTGAGACTCACAGGCTGAGCCAAGAAAGATGCTCTGATACCCTTGTAATATCCCAAAATAAGGGATTTCTACAAAAATAAGAATATATTAATAGATTATAGAGTTGGATATGCAGAAAAATAGCTTATATGATGTGTTAATAACACATATTATTCAATAAAGGAACAAAAACAACTTCTTCTTCATTTTAGGATCCAAAACGTGGGGAAAAGCAGCAAGTTAAGCCCTAAAAAGGTTAGCTTCAGATATCTTCATAAAAAAAGAGGAAAATTATGGTTGGATCCCTTATAATATGTTATAAGGGACTCACATATTAAATTTCATAAAAAAAAAAGCACTCTAGCTATGTTAAACAGATCTCCCCATCTCGGTATGGCTCAAAAAGGCCCAAACCCCATGACTTAGCTAATGCAGAATTTTCAGAAGCCTTCACAACATATTTTTCAGAGGTTTTATGCTACCATATTATGGAAAATAAATAAATACATCAGATCATGGATTTTATTGCTCAGATCATGAGAAAAATGGAAGAATAGATGAAGAAACCCTCAAGAATGAGGTGTTGCAACACTTTATTTCTCTGCAAAAAGAATGTACAATGTGATTTTCAGGGGTTTTAGCAGCTTCAAATTAAATATCAGATCTAAGACAGACCTGTGCACAAAATATCAGATCTATAACAGATCGGTACACTAGACTGTCTTTACTTTACATTCCCCTTGGGGATTTTAGCAATACATGAAAGAATAGGAATAGATCTGAATTTTAATGCAGCAGATCTATAGACTGATTCAGAAAATATGAAGTAATAACAACAATAAATAAGTCAAATCTGAAGTATACATGGATTAGATAGCTAATCCATGGATCACCATGGTGAAGGGAAGATCCATCAACCAGAGATCTCTTCTCCAAATGAATACCAAAATACTCAGCAACCTTGCAACTGGAAATAATGCAGTCAAAGAGGGTAAAATGCGCTGTAATATTGAACCATAGATTTGCCTAATTCCAAGATCACAATCTAAAGCCCAAACTACTAATACACTTTTCTAGGAGGTTAAAAGACACTCTCACTGAGAAGAGGCAGTAGTACAATCTAGATCTGAGCTGATCTAGTGTTTCCACTTGCTGCAGCTCACTGAAACAAGTAAATCACAGAGGATTTATGCTGTCTAAGGGATATGGAGATTTTCCATATGCCTGATAGTGGAAGAGAAATATAATTCCCTCCAAGAGCTACTCAATGGAAGGAGAGAGAATTCCTGAACAGGAAATCCTCACAATTCTTTGCTAAACAACCAAGAGAATGAGATATGTCTAAGCAGACAATATAATCTAAAAATATAATATCATGAACACCTTCTCTTCAGCCTTCCCCTTCCTTTTATAAGATGAGAGCTTGAGAAACCCTAAACCACTTCCAAAACCCTAAATCCTTTCACATGAAGATCCTCCATCTAGAACTACGCTGATCAATAAGGAGGTTCAATGCATCTGGATAGTGCTGTGATTTAGTCCTGTTGATCCAGTCAATCTCCTCAATCCTTGTTCACATGCAAGTGTGTTTTATTGAGATAGCCCTGATTTTCCTCTGTTCACATTGGGCATTGATTTATTTTGGTGTTTTTAGGAGTTTATATGTCCTCCTTTACAATTTATTCACCAATTAAGAAAATCAAAGAAAAATGAAATATTCCTATTAGCTTGGGCTAATTAGGAATATTACAACTGGCGTGATGCCTTGTGGTGGTGGAGGTCTGGTGGGGCATTATTGAAATGCCACCAAATAAGGCTTGGTTTGGGGACAATCCTCAGATGTTCCTGCTTTTCCCTTATGCGGGGATGGACTTCCGTGGATACCTAGACATGGGTCTTCCTGTTGGGTATGCATGGGGGCTAGTAGGTATGTTTTTATGTTTTATTATTCATTTTAATTGAGTATTTATGCTTTATATGTGTATTAAGATGAAACTGACATAACTTTGTTACTCTTGCAGATGTTGCCAAGGTCAAGCGTCTTGTGGCTCGGTTGGTGGTACATGAGCCGATCGGAAGGCCTAGAGGTGTTCCATGAGTAGGCGTGGGATAGGGAGGGGCTTCGGCGTAGCCTCATGGTGGAGCACCTGGTGTAAGGTTGGTCCCTTGGGGGAGGGTAGCAGCTTGGCTACTGTCGAGTGCACTATTATGATTGCTCATGCCGAGGCGGTGGAGGCTCATGTCACAGAGGTGACAGAGAAGATGGCTTCTCTGGAGGTCAGAGCTCAAGTTTTGGAGGATGCATGGGGTGGAGTGGACTTCTTGACCTAGGGGATGCCTACTTGAGGTTTTGTAGATGACCTTGATGATGCATGGCTAGAGACTTTGATGGCCTAGGAGAGGGGCTATCAGTTGACTTTGCGCCAGGTGGTGATCTCTATTCTGACAATGACCCCACTGTTGGTACTAGGAGCGGTCATTGGTCCAGGTGCCCCACCTGGGGGGGCACCACCCTAGAGGATTTATTGTACACAGGGAAAGTACCCTTTATAAGGATTATTCCCTTATTTTTTTTTACTTGTATATGTGTATCTTTGGGCTGAATTACGGTTCAGAGACACGATATAGTTTTTGTACTCAAACACATAGTTTTTGTTATATATGAGAGGTATTTTTTGTGGCTCTACATGGTGTGTCCCCTATTGATATATGTTTATGGATTATGTGTTGTGTTTATGGATATCTATATTTTTTATTTTTTTTGTTTTTATGCATGATGGTTTATTCGAGATGCATTTCAGTTTAGGATATTGTTACGTATGCGATCAGCTGTTTGGTTTTGATTTCTTGGTACATGTGTTAATGTAATGTGATCAAATTGAAGATTTAATATTTTTGCATGCAAATAATTTCTGAATAGATTTGAATCACGTACCTTAAATGCTTGGTTTAACTGTGACACCACTAACTGGGAATCGAGGTAGATATGCAAATGGTGTATGCCTTAATTGAGGGCATCACACATAAGTCCGATAACAAAGTCATATTCTGCCTGATTATTTGTTGCTGAGATGATGCATACATAGTTGGTGAAGAACGACGATCGGTCAGGGTGATAGATGACCCAGGTGGCTGCTGCTAAAATTTGATACCATCGTGATGCGCCATCAGAGAATCCAAAGTAATGGCTGGGTTGAGAATCGATTGCTACACTAGAGAGTATTTTTTGACAAGTCCTTTGGTCAAAAATTAAAAGCATTTGGTCTCTGTACTTTGACTCTAGGTGTGGGCCCTCTTAGCCCTTGTGGGTAAAATTTCTTGAGGTAAAGGTCGTTGACGGGGTTGCTGAGGCATGTTCCGTTTGCCTCTGCCAAGATGTATGCCCCCTTGAGGAGATAATGTTTTATGATGTAGGGTCCTTTCCACAACGTTTCGAACATTTGTGGCCCTAAGGCTTGTTTTGCGACATTGTAGTGGAGGACTAACTCTCCCTTAGTGAATGAACGAGGGTTGATGTGGCGATCAAATGATGCTTTCACCTATTTCTCGATGAATGGGGTAGGGTAATTTTCCTTGGGACATTCTTTGTTGAAATTGTGAAAATTGGTGCAAACACGTATGGTGCCCTATTTTCTCATGATAGAAACAGGGTTGGAAACCCAAGATGTGTAAGTGATGGGGTAGATAAAAACGGGTTTTTGAAGCTCGATGATTTCTTGTTTTATTTCTTCTACCTTGGATGGGTGCAGTTGATGTTGTTTCTGACGTATTGGTGGTACGTCAGGCCATGTGTTAATATGGTGCTCTATGATAGTGGGACTAATCCCAAGCATCTCTGAGTAGTACCACATGAATATATATCTATACTCTTGAAGCAATTGGGTATAAGAGGTTATCTCTTCTGGTGAACATGCTGCCCCCAACGAGATTTCTTCGACCTTTCTCATATTTTGAGATATATTCACCTTGATGGTAGGTGAAATGTTTGACATGTTTCCTTCCTCGAATGCATTGGGTGCTGCGATGTGGTTTTTGAACAAATAAACTTTTCCTGATGGGAGGAAATCTTTTGATTCAATCACATAAATCTCTTGTTCCCCTGCTTTGTCAGGATTGAATGTTTTTCTTGGGAGAAAAAGTGAGCGTTGATGCATTGCATCCCATGGATAATCTGGCTCCATCATGGCCTCCAGAATATCCACATATGAATTAAATACAGTTCCTAAGAGGGATTGATTCTACACAAGGCTTTGTAGACAAGCTTCAATCTAAATGGTGATGGTTGACAGCCACAAAAATGATTCCATTGTCAATGTGGTGGAACCAGATGTGGTTGAAAGAGTGCATAAAGATTGGGTTTGCACTATAATTTGTACAACGACTCTCGTAGTTGCAGCTGACTCGACACCTATGATAGATGAGTAGACAACCCGATTCATGGTTCCGATACATGATGATATGAATTGTATATGGTGTATTGTGTCATCGAAATTTGGTGGGGGAGGAATTTCCATCATTGTAGCTTGCGCAAGCGCAATGCTAGATTCCTCGTTAGGCTGTGAACTTTCTAGGAGATAGAATTTGTGCCTGGTATAGAGGTGCCTGAATGTTTCCATTAGTGCGCTTGCCTCTGGTTCGTGGTTATGGCCAATGCAAATAGTGCACTGTACCACTGTGCCAACTGAGTGATTGTGTGGCAATCAACACTACTCTTCATCCCAGAAGTGGACGCTTGGAAGGGATCAGACGTAGAGGAGAGGGTCCTCTATTTCCATTTCCAATTTTTTGGCTTGGGTTTTTATAACTCTCTTGGGGGGTGTAGACTTAACCCCACTCTTGCCACTCAAATATTTGGGAGATGATCACATTTTATGGTATGATGAAATTGTGAGAAAATCTGGCAATAACAGTGCATGGTTTTATATTGGTTAGAGAGATGTGTTTGCACGAGGGAAGATATTATGTGAAAACCATTTGCAAGGTGCTTCAGTTCTTTGCATTGATTGATGTGGTGGCCAATTCTTTCACATAGCCCGCATGTTGTCCTAGGTTGAACCTGGGTCATGCTTGGTTGGTGCTCATTCCTAACTTGCCCAATATGACAAAATGGGTATGGAGTAGACTGCCTGTGGGCAATCTTCCTTCTACGTTGGTTGTTAGGTTCTAGATTGATAAGATCCCAACATTTCATCTCTAATAGATGTATCATGTAGATTAGACGATGTACTTGTGGGATATAGGTACATCGTTTCCCATGGTTATTTCCTTGACAGACTGGGAAAAACATCCGAACTTTGGGGTTCCTGTCTTGTTCATTTGATGATGTGACCAGGTACCAAGGGCATAGCCTTTCTAAGTCAGGGAAAGTGGCAATGACATGATTGCATGTGTTACATAACACACATGTTGGTCTTCTCCGTGGAGGGTGGTTGGGGGTGAGTAAGGGTTCCTCGACTGGCCACTTTTCAGCTGAAAGGAAGAGGATGGAACTACTCATCACATCCTCTTGAGTCGTAGAGCTATCCATGGATTCAGTGTCAGTTTCATCTTCTCGGGAGAGGTGAACTATGGTTGAGCACAAACTAGATACCACCACATGGAACATAGGGATATAGTGATAATAGCGTAATGGGTGATTCCCACTACATATTTGACATGAATACTGGGTAGCTAGGTCAGTGTGGTATACTACATGGGATGGATACCATCGCTGAAACATTTCTAAGGTTGGGCACTCCACATTGAAATGATCGCTTTCATTACAGAGTGCACAACGTTTGGTAGGGGGAGGGGGAATGGATGGGAGTCTTTTAGGTGACTGTCATTCCTCCTATAGGTATAAAATGATGCGAGACTCATCTCGAGCTGATTGGATGGAGGGATCCTCTTGATAATATTTCTCGATGGCATGTAAGGCATCCCTATATCACGAAATTTTTGGGCAATGATGGGTATAGTTCCCATAATGGCTGCAGATAGTGCATGCATGATTGGTGTGCAATTCCTTCCCTTGATTTTTGGTGGCTAGTTTCTTTCTATAGGAACTTGTTGCTGCAATATTTACCGTAGACCTAATGAGTGGTTTTAACTCATCAAACTCTGGGAAGATTTAGGTAGGGTGGCCTACTATGTGATATATAGTGCAAGGTTGTAACTCCCGTTTCATGGTGGGATTTTCTGCCTTCTTCCATCTTTTACTGGTGTTGTTGGTCGTAACCATTGGTTTGGCAATGGGAATGGCCTTTGTAGGGATGTTTGCGTTAGTATCCTGTATGGATAGGGATTCCTCAAGAGTGAGGGGGATTAACCCTATAGAGGTGATGTGCGTGGCTCCCATCCCGATAGGTGGGACCAGGTACCAAACTAGGATTGCAAATGATACGTTTGAGAACACCATAGTGGCCAAGACTTGCTGGGACACAAAATGAGTTAGGGGATAGGGGAAAGGAGTTTGGGAGGAAGCATAGGCTAGAGAGGCTATTGTGGCCGAGGAATCTGTGTCGTTACTTCTCGTCTTCATCTCTTGGTAGGCTTCGGTGCTTGATGTGGACATAAAACACACCATAGCCTCTATGATAGTAGATGATGATTCTGGTATCACAAGGGGAATTCCTAGGAATGACCCAAGGATGGACGACGATTTGAACTTGGTCAGGGTCATATTCTTGGTACCGTGTAAGCATCTTGGCAGATGTGTTTGCATAGGGTAGGATGATGTCAGTATTTTTTAGGGGTCGCTTGTCATGATATGTCAATTGGTCGACAGTAATGATGCAATCCTTATGGGGGATCATCATAGCTCAGAAGACAGAGGAGGCGATGGGTGACATGGCATACATATAACTCCGTCCAAGGAGGATATTTTAATCCAGTTGAGCACCCAAGAATTCAATGTGTATAAGGAACATCTTGTCGGCTAATCAGACCGAGACGTTTTGGTAGAGACCGACGGGGGTTGATTGGGGCTCGTCATATGCTTTGAGGGTGATGTATGACGGATTTATCTCGGGAGACCCTAACTTCTACCAGATGTTATTTGACATGATGCATGTGTATGCACCCCTGTCAATGATACATCGATGAATGGTGATGTTCTGTACTGACACCGGTGTTTGGAGGGTGACCATAGAAGGAAGCCTAGGGGTGGCTTTATCTAAATCGAAATTCATTAAGCACTAATCGGTACGGTTGATGGTTCCTAATGCAAAAAGTAAGGCTTTCCTTTAACTTGGGCATGCTTGTAATACCTCCAAAGCTGACATGGCAGCAAGAGATTGGGCTAAATCATCCACAATGCTATAGTTATGGGCTTCTTTGGAATGGTTTCCTGCTTGCCTAGTTGGTCCCTTAGCCATATTTGGAAAAGGTTCAATAGGTATCTTTGATATGGTCAATGGTGCTATTGGTGCACTCATGCTAGCCCCTGACTAATTGGTGTATGATGGGGCATCGTAATTTCGGTTCCGTGTCTGAATCATTGGGAGTTGTTTGCTAGTGTTGGGTGCTAACTGTCCCTTAGTTGGGTAAAGGCTCTTGCATGACGGTTGTCTGCTGTGAGGATCAACCTTGTCCATGGTTACTGCAAAGCTTCTTTAGCTTAGGGAGATATAGAAAATGGTGAATGTAATGGCCATATTCACCACAGATTGAACATGAATGGTTGTTCTAAAGATTCACCCTCTTTTTCTGACCTTAGTAGTTTTTTGGCTCCTGGTTTTGATTTCATTTAGAGTTGCCTCTAGCTTGAGATCGGGGAGGGCGTTGTTGATTGTTTCCCCCCTCTCCAGTATTTCCCTTTGTTTTTTTTTTCCTTTCTTCCTTGCCGCGTTAGGAGGATAGCTAGGAGTATCCTGATTGTATGGTTGACACGATTATGCTTGGGAAGGTTGCACAAAGTTCACCTGTGCATTATTCTACATGGGTGGGTTTTGTGTTGGGGACTAGGCATATTGGGGCCCTTTTCCCTGGTTTGTGAATGGCTGTTGGAGGGGACCCCTTCCATTAGCATTTCTAGCTATGTACTGGGTCCCTTGAGCCATAGGATATGGGCCTCCTTACTGATGGTGGTACGTTGACGACCTATTAGTCATGTTTTGTGAAGCTGCGTGATGAATTTGGTAGTTGGGTTACGGGATGTTTTGGTTAGTATCATATGCGTAACCGGGGTACTGAACACTAGTGCTTAGGCTATTTTGGTTTAATGACCCAATCAAACCGTGTGCATAGTTCGACACACCTTGAAATTCTCTGTAATTTTTCAGGCACAGGGCGTTAGGCAGGATATTCTAAATATATCCTGACTGTGTGTAAATAAACTTGAGTTGCTGGGCCTTGTTGATGGCATCCTCTTCAGACATCGGTTTTTGAGTTGCTACACCTTTTGAAATCTCTATAGTGAGACTTTTCACGAACTGGTCTAGCAGAACTCGATCGTCAATTTTTTCTTTGCCGAAACTACGACGCTACCACCATTTGTCGAGATGGTCCGATATATGGAGGGCAGGTGTTTGCCTAAAATGGGCCAGTAGTTCCATCCCATAATCGTGGTTGATGGGTAACTAAAAATAGGTAAGGAACACAGTAGCGAGGGCACTAAAAGTTCCATGTGTAGAAAATGGTTGCTCCACATACATTTTGCAGTTGGTCTAGTTAGGGTGTGATGAAATAGTCTCAGTCGAATAGTATCATCAATGATGTTGTTCGACGAACACCACAGGTGGAAATTCATAACGTTATTTCTTGGGTCTTTTGCTTGCTTCACTTCGAACTTTGGAATGTAAAAAGGGAGCTTTGAGGGCATGGGTGGCCATGTAGGGTTGTATGAAATCGGGTCGTTCATTAAATTTGTTAGATCAGGAAAGTTTAACGATGTTGAGAATGGTTATTGTGAGTTGAGAGATGTTGCACACTGTGAAGACATATTTTTCTGGTTAGGTATAGGGTTTTTCTGTGACATAAACGGCTGTGAGTTCACTTGGATTCCCAAATGAGTAGCACTCCTCTGCCCCTAGGGGTTGTGGGAGGAGTGGAATGTGGTGACCCTTTGGGGGTGTCCACTGGTGTGGCATTGGGTGATCGACAAGGGTTCCCAACTAAATATTCCCCAATAAGGATGAACCGATAAGGGTTGTAGTGTTCCGTCTTTGACTCCGAAATGGAAAATGGCCTAGAACTCCTCCTGGTAGTGGGGGTGGTGGGGGTCCAAAAGATATATAGATTGACAAGGTCCGATTGGATCCGTTATGGTGTCGATTAGGTATGGTTTTGGAAATATTTAAGAGGATAGAGATTATAATTAAAGAAAAAATCTAATCGCATACATTAAACAAAGTGAAGAATGAAAGGTAAATTTTCCCTTTAGATTAATCCTATGTGACCAGTCAATCAAAATATATGGTTTTTTTTGTTTTTGAGTATAATACTCAAATCATAGAAGACCTAATCATCCTCACACTCTCACATGTAACTGGGCCTTGAGAAGATATCTTGTTAATGCTGGCAAAATGTCTTGAAAGAGCTGGCGACGCCTCCAGTCAACCGAAGAAAATCGACCAAGGTAAATGTAGAGGATATAATGCTGCTTACAACGTCACCTATAGGGACGGATGCCCTAGATTTTGCTACTAGTACCATCATCCCACGTGAGCGTTCAAGTATTGAGCTTCTTGGTAAATCAACTACCAATATCGAGTATTAGATGGGCTAGGTAGCCCCAAATAATACCGCACACACTGGGCCTAAGCTTAACCCCATTTGAATCGGGTCTGTGTGGCACTTACGTTTTATTTTCCATGTGCGGATATATGGATTTTAAAGCTCCCTAAAAATTCAACTTCTACGTTTCAAGATGTAAACTGACCAAGGTGGATTATTTGATGCCTACCCCCTTGGTCCTAACTTAAAATATAATTTCTGTTGTGGCCCCTATGGGGAGAGTTAATGATTTTAGTTAGGTTAGTTTTAATGTGGCTTTGATTCACTTATGGTGTGAAAGTGTGTGAGAAAGAGGTCAAAAATTTCATAGTTTTAATATGTGGATATGCAGCGATCCTTTACAAATCCCCTATTAATGTACATTTGGTTGTTCCTTGCCAAAAAGAAATCATGTGCAGATATGGGTTGCTTATAATGTTGCCTAGTTAATATAAGTGATCAAATAAAGGGAGATCGAAAATTATCAGAAGAGAGCATTCATATGCTTGTCTAGGGTCACCAAAAGGTGCAAAGGCAACAAAGATTACTTTCTCTCTAAGAATACTTAAATCCTAGTCCCAACTCGTAGTGCCAAAAAATCAAACTAAAATTAATGTCTTTAAACTAGGAAAAATGAAAAATTTAGCTAAGCATGTGTGGAATAGGGCCACTTACTCCAGCTAATTACCTATGTGTTTTTGGTGTCTATTCTCACAAAAAATAAGTTATTTCATATTGCAAGTAAATATCCCCCTACTTAAACTATGTGGTTTTTAAGTGAAAATAAAATTTTAAATTTTAAAACTAACACCTAGAACTACTCAAATGTAGCCAAAAATGAGTTTTAACCAGTCATGCAACACCTCACATAGTGCCGGCAGTTTTCTTATGGGCTACCAGTCACTTTACAAACAATAAATGAAGGAAAATAGCAAAACTTTTCTTCCTCTGGTTTCCACGTGCAAATGTCTCACACGGGCACAAAATCTTCGCGCAAGTCACTACTGTACATGTGCGTTCGAGTGCGTCTGTCTATGTAAAATGCGCGCAAATTTCCTGCAAAATGTTTTTTGGAGCTTCTGAACTTCAGCCTCTCACAGAGGGTGATCGAGCAGAGAAGAAGAGAAGAGGGGTTTCAAGCCAAACTCTAGAGCAAAGAAAAAGGTCCCTGCAATAGGTGCAACCGCATTAACTAGAAAGTAAAATCAGTGGAGTCACCAATCCTGTGCTAGTTGATTTTGTGCACAAGTGTACCAATCCACACTTTCTTAAGAGGAGTGGTCACTGCCTCTTAAGCTTATGGTCACAGGAAAATAAACAAAATAGTTAACAGGTTAGTGAACATGCTATAAAACAAAACACACTAAATAATGATATAGTATGCATATGTTGAAATAAAGCACGACTAAACTAAACAAAAACATGAAAGCTCATATAGAAATAGATAGAACAATAATAATAATAGGGACATCAATGTCCCCTCTTATTGTTTGCTATTAAGGAGAAATATAGTATGTTTACACACTTGCCAAGGGGCCCCTAGAACTATGGAGTTATAAGACCCGATGCATGGACATTTTTACCTCCTAGCTACTTTGTGCAAGGTCTCTCTCTCTACTCCAAAGGATTGAAGTTTTTGGATGGCCAACAACTAAATCCCCTCTCTACTTCTGCTTTGGATTACACACTACTAGATTGCTTCAAAATAGTTTTGGCCAGCATAACAATGTGCTCTCCATTTGTTCATATCTTGGTGGCCTTTTATAGATGAATTCAAACTCTCCTTCCCTCTCTTGGTACATTTATGGATGGTGACCCAAGAGAGGGGGTTGATTCCATTATGTGCTCCCTTGAGGTCCCAAGAAGGCTTACCTGGCTGTCCTTGGGTGGCCTAAAGTGTGGGATCATTTTCCTAGAGTGTGCCTTATGGTCCCAGAAAGTGACTTCCACCACTCTCAGGTTCGCGCGCCTTTTTGAGGGAAATCCGTGAAAAGGCATGCCTATCAAAGAAAAATGCGCGCGAAGGTGCATTCTGATAGTGTATTGAGTGTGCAATTTGAGTTTTCTTCTGGACCTTATATATTTTTAAAATTTTTCAGATTCTCTAATGTGCCTCATCTCTGTAAATCCTTCGGTCTGGCATTTAATAATGTCATCTTTGCTTGTCCGATTTTCTAGTGATAACAATCCCAAAAGAATATTATAAAATACATTTAAAATATAAATATAATACAATTTACAATATAAAGAAATACAATCTATAGTACAATATACATATAAACATTTACAAAAATAATCTACAATAGAAAATCACATAATAAATAACTTACAAATGGATGATATTCATGTCCGCCTTTAATGTGTCCATAGTATCTACAATTATTTTTAGCTTATTCTATCAGAATTCACCTTGGCCTCAATCCCTTGCATTTCCTACAAGGGAAATAAGATTTTCCACCCTTAGAAACCCTCGATGCCAATCCCATGTATCCTTGGTCTCCTTGAGGAATGTTATGTGACATTTTTTGTCACCAAAATTTCAGTGATGTTTTTTTTTCAACAACTAACCTAAAAATAAGCCTACAAACTTTCAAAACAATTGCAACTATATATATACCAACTATGTCAAAGTTATATGATGTTAGCCAACCTCCCCCCCACAAACACACACACACATATGTATTATAATTATAATGATATTTTTAAAACTGTATATATATAATTTATATTATAATCATATAATTTTATATTAATATTGATATATTATAGTTATTAATATTAATATATTAATTATTTATTACTAATATTAAATTTATTTATAATAATAATGATATATTTATTTTAATTAGTTAAACTAATCAACATAAAGCATTCCCATATTAGATGTTGTTAGTGTGAAAAGCCATTAATTGTGGAATTGACCGTTATGCAATGGTTATTTTCCATTTGTATGAAATTGCACAACACATTTTCCTATTGGATATAGCATCAGATTTCTGATGGTAAAAGAACTCTCGTCGGATATTCGACGACGAGAGGGATTATAGGAAAATGTTGGATAATCAATGGGATATGACATTTGTCGAATATTTGACTGTTAAGAAAATCACATCCAATATTCAAAGAGAGCCACTATTTAGAAAAGAAAACAAAAAAATAACATTTGACTCTTGACACTTTTTTTGATTTTACCTATTTCGTCAAATTTCGTCATTGTTAAATCTGCAAAAATGTAGTAGTGTTTAGATAATATACTAAATTTGTATTACTCATCCAAAATGAGGAATATTTTCCACTAAAGTTTTTAATAAAAATCTAAAATGCAACATTTTGTGCCAAAGAAACCTGAAAAAATGGAGCTTCATAATATTTATTAAGGAAATGAGGAGAAGAATCATACCATTTACCTGGCCCAAAACACTCATTACAATTCATTTTTATGTTTGCAGATGGAACAAGATCAAGAATATGAAAACAATCATTGCAATCAACAAAACATTCCTCCAAATAATCCAAGTCATGGAAGTAGCTCGAGCACTGGCAATACAACCTATTGTATTTTTTGAAATAATTCTTTTTGAAAATCTGAATTTTGTTTAATGTAATCATACACATAGTGTCCCAATTTAAGGACAAGGGGTTACCCATAACAATCTCATTTTGTATGGCATAGATCCTCCTATTGATATATAGAAAAATACATTTTACTTTATTCTATAGTGTTATCAAATGTCGTTGTGAAATGATACACAAATGATTAAATATATGGATTATTAAATATTATAATGAAGAGATATCAAATATGATAATATAAAAAATTAGTCAAAACATCGTATACAAATGCACTAATCAAATATTAATTTATATGAATATTGTTATGAGATATATGTCGATTCCTTAATGATTAACGAATTTTAAAAATTACAATAATTCCAGTGTCACAGGTCAATATCGCCAAAAAAGAGAAAATATCATACAAAAACTCCAATGAGTCCATAAAATAAAAATGCATCGATGCTTTACTTTAAATAAACGCATCATGACGTCACGTTTTATCATAACCGATGCCTTTTCGAAACACAATAACATGAGATCTTTCAAACTTGTAAGCACCAATATATTTTTTAATTAATGCCTCAGTCCATTTTAAGTCTTAACGCACAAATTCTTTCATAAAACTAACACCCCACATTTTTACAAAATATTATTTCCATTCTTGGTGCACTATTAAAATTAAATGCATCGACCCTCTATATCAGAAACTCACTCAGGAATTTATGTAAACAAGACATTCGAGTGTTGTGTTTTTAAAAGAAAGCACCAAATATACAATTTCTATTTTCCATGCCATGGAGTCGTTCCTTTCTAAAACGATGACCAAGGTTTTTTATATACACATCGGCACAATGTATGTATGTTTCAAGGTCTCTTTCTCTTTAATTGGAACGCACTGGTATTTTTTTATTATAAGCATCATGGTTGTATATACTTTGGGTTCCAGTTCTCTTTCATTAAAATGCCTCAATGTTTTTAATTATGTATGATGGCTCGTCTATGTATATAAGTAGCACAACAGTGTGGCTTAGTCCATAAAGCGCACCAAAAAAAAACCATCCTTTGAAACCTTCAACTACCCAAATTTTTTTAGTTGCAATGAAGTTCCGTTATAAGCTCTGCTAAAAAATACATTCATACAAAAGGATGTTTTAGATTTTTTTTTTTTAAATATTTTTAAATTTTATAACACTAAAAACCTTCATTGTAACCTCTATTAGAAGGTATTTTCCTTGTAATATATGCAAACAAGACAAAAATGGAGGTTAAATAATTCTAAGGCCACTTGAGCTTAATTTGAGATGCCATGTGACACCATGTGATTTTTCCATGTGGAAGGCTCTAATTAGTCCCCATCATATGCCACCCTTTCCACCTACTTTCCATATCTCAACTTGTGGTGTTGTCACATCACTTAGTTGTGGGTCCACCTAGTTTGTTGACTGCACTGGCACATTATTTTTGTGGGTCATACCTAGAACTCTAACTTAACTACACGTGTCCTCTGTATGTCCTGCCTTGTGCTAGAAGGATAACTTTGACTTTGAATTTTCCCCAGTTTGATTGAAACTTTGAATGACAATAACTTTTTCATATGAACTCAAATTGAGGCGTTGTTCATTTTGTTGGAATCAGCTGACCTAGCTCTACATACTAGTATTAGTTTTACAATGATTCAAGGACTTTCATTTTTGAGATTTTCTAGAGCCAGATTAATTAAGAATTTTGCATAAATGCATATAAAGTACAAACTACACGTCTTATAATATAGTAGTAGGATACACAACTCAAATATACCTTCAAGGAAAAATTGTGGAATGTAGTGACATCTATATATTACAATTTTTCAAACATTATTATCCATGTAACAAAATCAACTCAAAAATATGCATAGCCTTTTTTAAAATCTGTCAAAGGCATTCCCCATGCTCTACCCATTTGGAAAGAATTGTTCAAATAAAATCCTATTTTTCATGCTCCTTCTACTACATACTCATCATTGGGAAACTATATTATAAAGAAATAATTTGAAAACATGTAAATCATTCATACAATATTGTACCATGGTTGGTAGACAAAGTTAGCGTAGATGTCAAAAAAGTGTAAAATGAACATCTTATAGTATAGTAGCAAAATACAAAAATCTTATATCCCAACTGATTATGATTGGGCCAAACTCTTGTGTTAAAAGAATGGACGATTTAAGCATTGTTGAACTTTCCTGCAACATCGACCTCCCACTGTACCTCCAAAATTGAAATAAATAAATACCATCATAATGTGTTTTTATGAACATAAACCTAGTATACCATATTATGAGAGTATTTAGTTAGTCTATATGTAACAAGAATCTCAGATCTTGTGTCGCAGTTTGCATACCCTAGCTAATGGGTTTTTGTTATAGGATCCTTAAGAGGCATTTATTGAAAGATATTATGTCTTAGATATTTCCAAATGGATTGAGGTAGTTTCAATCCATTTGGAAACAAAATTTGGTTTTAAAACACAATGTTATAGATGTCTTATGCTTTATCAAGGGTTGGCTACCAAAATTAAACTTCGTCAAGTAGATATATCTTATGAAAAATGTTTCTTTTATTTTGTGAGTAAATGATGAAGAGATCAAGAATTTTTTTTGGACATGTTCAGTTAATTTTTTAGCCATGGTTTTGTGTTTAAATTCACTTCTTAAAAACCATGCTTTTGTGGAAAATGCCTCTTTTGGATTACATTCAGAAATTTTCGAATAACTGCAAATCCCTATGGCATTTAATATTGTTGATGAATATTGGTTGTATGTGGAAGCATCCATCTAAAGTTACTTTTTAGGATTACCCTTATTCTCTTAAACTAGGGATATAAGGAGCTTTAAGTAATCATTGGGTCTTCTTGTGAGAGAAAAAAATATTCTTTTAACATTGAGTTCCTTTATCTTGGTGCACAAGATCATATGCTTTGCTTTTAGGTTATTTTAGGGTAGGATTTTCCCAGTAACCTTGTTGTTCATGTGATGTAATTTTTTTGTTCCATGGTATACTAATTTCATCTTTGAAACAATACATATAACATGTCAAAATAAATTTTTTTAGTATGGAGATTAAACCTTCAGACCTACCTTCTAGGACATTAAAAAATCATTCAGGGGACCTCATAATACATTTCAAGTTCTGCTATCAATGGTATCTCGAGCTGTGGTATCCATCTTCGTCTCTCGAATGTCACACTCGCTAAGAGATTTTTCACAAATTTTACGAAATAATGTTTGGTATCTAAATTAACCTTGGTAGGTTACATATGAAGCTAAATGAAACTATTTTATACTATAGATGGTTGTGGAATGTAGGCTTTATAATATTCCAATGAAATTTCAAGCGCTAAAGAGTAAAAAATGAAAATGTGATTTTAACATATTTCACTTACTATGTAGTACTCATGTATGTGTATAAGACAATTTGTTGATTTCTTTTCTGGTGAATGGAGATAGTGCACTCAATGGTAACACTATACAAAATTCTGATGTTCCACACAAATTAACTCATTAGGGAACCATATGTTATCACAAAAAAAATAAAAAAAATACCAAATTGATAGAAAATTATATATTACATAGCAATAGAACACATAAAATATGCGGAAACAAAAGCAGATAAAACATATAAAACTAGAGAGACACAGATATACATGGTTCACCCAATTTAGGTTACATCCACCCCAAATAGCCAGTCCTTCCTTTTTATTATCCAGTAAAATGATGAGAAACAACCTACAACAGATCTGATGTAATATCCTCTGTTGTCTCTCACAGTATCCCTTTACGTTTCTCGCTCATAATACTCATACAATACATAGACACAATACAATACCCTCATAAAACAAAGGGGTTACCTTCTAGGGAAAAAAATGTAAATTAAACATAACTTATACTGTCAGATCATCCGCTTAATGAATGACTTAGATTGACTAGAAATTACAATATTTTACAAGGAAATTTTACATATGCTTTTAGCTTTAGGGGCATTGCCCCCGAAACCCCCTGCCAGGGGGGGGCTCCATAAAGTAACAGCCAACCCCCTTGGACCCCCCAGGCAGCATTCAAACAACGGGCAACATTGCCGCCTTGGTAAGAATAGGGGTGCAACATTGTGATACATAAAAATAAATAATATAATCAGGCTCCACACCCAACAATCTCCCACTTAGAGAGTGATTGTATCAATTCATTTACTGCTTCATTTGTTAGAAAATTACTACACTTTGGACGTGGCTGTTTCTCATCTTCATCATCATACTTGAAGACCAATTGAAACTGATCATAATCTCATTTTCTCCCTGGCTACAACTTTTGTTAGCATATCTGCAGGATTCTGGCTAGTGTGTAACTGTCCATCTTCCAACACTAACCGTATGAAATGGTACTTGAGTTGTATATGTTTAGTCCTCAAATGAAATGCTGTGTTTTTTTCAAGATGAATGGCACTTTGGTTGTCACTGTATAACATGCCCATCTGATGCTTCTTACCCAATTCATCCATAAACCTTTGTAACCAAATCATTTCATTACTAGCCTCTGTAGCAACAACATACTCTGCTTCTATTATTGAAAGTGCAACAACACTTTGGATTTTTTAAACCCAACTGATAGTTTTTCCACCTACAATAAATACATACCCTGCAGTGCTCCTCCTCTTATCTCTATCATGTGTCATATTTGCATCAACATATCCCTCTAGAGAAATGTTTGAACCACCAGAGCATAATGCGTGATTTGTGGTACCTCTCAAATATCTGAGAATCCATTTCACTTCCATCCAATGTTCTTTTCCTAGATTGTTCATGTACCTGCTTACAAATCCCACTGCATGTGCAATATCAGGCCTTATGCAGACCATTGCATACTTTAAGCTTCCAATTGTTTATGCATATGGAACTTTAGACATATAATCCATTTCTTCTTGGGTCTTGGGGCACATCTGCTTACTAATTTTGAAATGTCTCGCCAAAGGTGTACTAACAGGTTTTGCATTTTGCATATTAAATCTTTTCAACACCTTCTGTATGTACTCATTCTGAGACAATTTTAATTTGTGATTTTTCCTGTCTCTAGTTATTCTCATACTAAGGATTGGTTTTGTAGCTCCCAAATCCTTCATTGCAAATGCATTTGCCAATTTTATTTTGAGCACATTTGTTTCCTTCATGTTAGACCCTACAAAATGATTAGAGTGACATCTAGTACAACCTTGTTCAGACATAAACTTGTCAAATTTTAGATACCACTACCTTGGAGCCTATTTTAAGCCATACAAGCTCTTCTTTAAGCTGCACATTATTTTTTCTTTCCCTTTGACCTCACATCCTTTTGGTTGCTACATATATAGCTATTCCTCCAAATCTCCATGGTGAAATGATGTCTTTATGTCTATCTATTCAAGATGAAAATATATCGTTGCTACTAAAACTAAAATAGTTCCAATTGAAGTAATATTAATAGCAGTTGAAAATATTTCATCAAAATCAATACCTTTCTTCTATGCAAACCCTTTCACCACAACTCTAGATTTGTACCTCAATTTTCCTCCATTTTCTTCCTTCAGCCTATAAACCCATTTATTCTACAATGTTTTTTTTACTAAGTCCCAAGTCTGGTTATGTATTAAGGAGTCCATCTCTTCTTTCATGGCAAGCTCCGACTTCTTCTTGGTTTCGACCTGCACTGCTTCTTCATAACATTCGAGTTCACCATAATTAATGAACAATAAATAATATAATGAAGGAGAGTATCGTTCAGGGGGTCTACTTATCCTGGTAGCTCTTCTAACACCACTTTCAGGTGTTTGAGTTTCCTGTTGCTATTTTTTTGGTTGTTGTTGTTGTGGTTTTTTATTATTATTATTTTCTGGCACCTTTACTTTTTCTATGATCTCATCAAGAACTGTGTATTCTTTGTTTTCTTTTTCCTATTTCTTTTCCTGCAAATGATTCTTATACAAGACCTTTTCATTGAATATTACATCTATGCTCCTAATGATTTTGTGATTTTCATAATCATATAAGTGATAACCAAAATCATTAACACCATATCCAAGAAAGGTACATTTATTTTATTTTTCCTCAAGCTTTGTTCTATTTTCTTTATTAATATGGAAAAAGGCCTTACAACCAAAAGGCTTTAAAAAATATTAGTTTACCTTTTTACCTGTACATCCCTCCTCTGGAATACCACCATCCAAGGAACTTGAAGTCCCTCTGTTTATTAGTAGAACAATAATATCTATAGCATATGCCCAAAATTGTAAAGGAAATATCACATACAATTTCATGCACCTTGCACGCTCCATGATTCTTCTGTTCATCATTTCTGACACACCATTTTCATGTCGTGTTCTTGGAATAGTCTTCTCTCTGCTAATTACATGCTATGAACAGTACCTATGAAACTCTTTGCTACAATATTCAACTCCATTGTCTAATCTCAAGCACTTCAACTTCTTTCCTATCTTAATCTCAACCAAATATTTCCATTTCTGGAAAGTAACAAATACATCATATTTATGTTGAATACAATAAATCCAATTTTTTCTAGTTGCATCATCAATAAAAGTAGCATAATAAGTAGATCCACCGAGAGATGATACATGAGTAGGTTCCCATACATCTGTATACACAAGCTCTAGTTTTTTGCTCTTATTTTCTATCCCAACTCTAATAAATCTGGCTATCTTCTATTTTCCATAAATACAATTCTCATGTAAATCAATATTCTTAAAACCTGGCAACAAATTTATTGAGTGAAGAATCTTCATCCCCTTCTCACTCATGTGTTTGAACGTATGAAGCCATAATGTTGCATCTGCTCGTTTGGAAGTTAAAGTATTAATAGAGTTAGAAATACCATTTCATAAATACAATGTACCAACATTTTTGCCTTTTTCTATTACCAGGGCTCCTTGAGTGACCTTCCAAGTTTTATCCATGAAAGTTTACACACAAACTTCACTGCCTAACTGCCTTGTTGAAATCATATTTTTCTTCAGATATGGAATATTTCTTACCTCCTTTAATAATGATTGGTTTCTATTCTGTTGTTTTACAATAACTTTACCCACTCCAACAATTTTACAGGGTTTATCATCACCCAAACGAACCTGTCCAAAATCTCCTTGAACATAGTCATGAAAATATGTCTTATCAGGTGTGGCATGGAATGAGGCCCTTGAATCTAACACCCACGAATCAGTAACATTTTCTAAAGAAAGAAACAAAGAATCTTGTAACACATCACCTATCGCATTTTCTTCATGATTTTTTTCTTAGTGTGCATGTCCTTCTTTTCCCTTCCGAGATCTATAGTCTTTCTTCAGGTGTTCTTTCTTTCTGCATTTCCAGCACACTATCCCTGATCTAGACTTGGATCTGCCTTTCCTTGATATACTGTGATATCCTGAGCTCTTTGCTCTTTCCATTTTTCTTCCCCTAGTCTTTGCACTCAAAGAATTACCTGATGTCTCACCAAAGCTTTTCCTTCGCATTTCCTCGCTAAGGATAACACTGACAACATCATCAAAATTGAAAGTACTAGATCCATCGACAGAGTTACTAATGGCCATAACTAAACCATTCCAACTTTCTGGCAATGATAAAAGAAATAAGAGAGCCCTAAATTCATCATCAAAGTTTACCCCTACAAAACTTAATTGAATGGTAACCGTATTAAAGTCATTTAAATGGTCAGAAACAGATCTACCTTCTGACATCTTCATATTAAATAAATTTTTCATAAGAAATACCTTATTTGAGGTCGAGGGTTTTTCATATAGTTTCACCAATGCCTTAATTAAACCCTCTATTGTTGTTTACTTCAAAATATTCAAGGCTATCGACGCCGCGAGGAAAAACGGTATTGTTTGAAGTGCCTTTCTATCCATAATATCCCATTCTTTGTTTTTCATACTTGTCATCTTATTTGTTTTTCCACTCAATGGTAGGTAAAAATATTTTTGATATAGATAATATTCCATCCACATCTTCCACAACGGGTAGTTTTGGCCATCAAATTTCTCGACCCTAAACATACCATCTTCCGCCATTTCTACCACTTGAACCATGAACCCTTCTTTCCTGTGAGTTTATCAGCCAAATAGACCTTTGGCTCTAATACCAGTTGTTAGAAAATTATATATTACAGAGAAATGGAACACATAAAATATGTGGAAACAAAAACACAGAAAACATAAAAAACCAGAGAGACACAGATATATGTGATTCAACCAATTTGGGCTACGTCCACCTCGAACAACCAGTCCTTCCTTTCTATTATCCAACAAAATGAAGAGACACAACCTAAAACGGATCCACTATAATATCCTCTATTCTCTCTCACAATCTCCCTTTCCGTTCCTTTCTTATAATACTCATAAAATACATAGACGCAATATAATACCCTCATAAAATAGAGTGGTTACCTTTTGCGGAAAAAAATCCTAAATTAAACATAACTTCTACCATTAGATCATCTGTCTAATGAACGACCCATATTGACTAGAAATTACAATATTTTGCAAGGCAATTTTACATCTGTTTTTAGCTTCAGTGGCACTTCCCTCGAAACCCCCCCCACTAGCGCGGGGGGGGGGGGGGGGGGGGGGGGGTCTCCCTAAATTCGTAGCCACCCCCCTAGACCCCCCAGGAAGCATTCAAATGACGGGCGGCATTGGTGCCCCATTAAGAACAGGGGTCCAATGCTATGATACATCTAAATAAAGAAGACAATTAGGCTCCACACCCAAAAAAATATGTATACTAACATAAATTAACATAAGAACAAACGTTAATTGTTTTCTCATATGGCCTATTATATTGTATTCCATTAATGAATGGAAAATTTCATATAGTGAAGAATCATCTCTACTTCACTATGGATTATTTTAAAATAATCTTCATTTCGCTTCACTCCTCCTGATTGGATGGAGAAGAGACATGTTCCCCATACTTTATAAAAATATTCATGGCGTAACATGACTAGGATTATCATATCTACAACTATTTGTGGCGTAACATTATTGGGCTTTCCATATCTACAACTATTCACTATGATAAGAAAAAAATTGACTCTAAAATAAAGACCAATTATAGGGAAATACTATGTTCCAAAACTAGTATAAGTTTTCGAAAATAAGTTTTCATGAGAGATCTAGTATGATAAAATTGGTTGAAAAGATAGAGAAAAAATGATAAGGAAAATGGGAATCTAAAAATATATACCAAACAAAATATCAATTGATCCCTAATCTCCTCAAGCCTAGCAATTTCTCAATGCATATCAAATCTATGTTTACATGGGCTTGTATTGCTTCAATCTATTGAAAACATTGGAAAATCAATGATAAAATTCCATGATCTAAGAAAATAGAGCCCTTGAGGTATTAAGAAAAGGGAAATATGTGATATTTGATCCTCTTCACTCCAATCCAAAATTCGTTTTTCACTTTGTAGCAAGAGGAAACTCAAAACAAACACACAAATGAGAAATCAATTAAATGGAGGTCGACATCCAAACTACAATTATAAACTATAACTTTACTAAGCCACTTCCTGCCATACCTTAACTGAGCCTTTCCACCCTATGGAAGATGGATGATAATGGTTGTTTCTGTAGTTATTTCTTTTGCTTATTCATACTCGTTATTCTTAAATTTACCATGAGTTTTCCATAGTTTCTTAAAGTAAATTTGCAGAGGATATGGTTATTTTTATTTGCTTGGTATATAACTAAGGGAGTGATCCTGGAACACAAAATTTCAATTTTAGGATGTTATAAAGTAAATAGAAGAACCTATTAGGATCCTTGGTTATTGAAAATGATAAAGAACTGGTCGAGCTAAAGAACAAATAAAATCATTTCTAAGCGAGGGTCATTGAAAGATAGGTCTCATTCTTTGGGTAAAGGGTAATTGGGTTGGGAGCATATGTAATATAAGGGGAATTTTAATGGGAGTACATGATCCATCTGATTGACCCTCGTCTAGGAAATTAGTGGGAAATAGGGGGGGGGGGGTTATTGCCCCCCTTGGTACCTTAAAAACCTCATTTATCTTGTTTATATTAGTTGCCTCACTCTCTCCCCACTACATTCTCTTGATATATATAATTAGAGAGAAATACTCAACAACCACATTCCATTTCATCTCACAACTGGTAATCAAGTGGTTTCTACCATGTTCGATTTTGACGCAATCAATCGCTTGGATATATTCTTACTAGTCCGAGAAGTAGAAATCACGACGTCAAAACTAGTTTCCACCATCAAGGCTACGAGGATTTATGCATTCATAATGTAGTAGACTTCTTATATGCAAGGACTGACTCAGGGATGTTCAACTCGAATGGAGACAAATATTTGCAACGAATGGTAGATTGAACTTTCCCTTGAACACATAATGACATTGTAAATGGCTTGGAAACATTTGGCTCAAAGATAATACCCAGAAACCCATTGAATGCTTTCAATGTGGTTTTATTAGCTGTAATACAAAGGATTACCCAACCCAGGTACAAGTACGAAAAAGTGTCATGTTTAAGAGTGACATGCTGCTTTCTAAAACAAGGAAAATGAATGGATTTTTTTCTCACTTTTTCCCCCACCATTACTGGAAAGTACCTATTTATTTTTGTTAATATTGAGGAGGATAAAATTTTCTTGTTGTGTAAGTTCATCCTTCAGATGAGTCCATCTTAGTATTTTTTAAAACAACCCCTAATAAGGAGTGGTTCGGTCCTGTTTTGATCGAAAGATCTTGTACTATTTAATTTTAACGAGTCCAACATAGGATTAACTCAATGTTTTCTAGTTTTAAGGAGCCAGAAAAAAAACATAAGAAAACTCCGTAGTGTTCTTTTTCATAAATTTAGTCTCTCAAATCCATCTAATTCAGTCTGGAAAAGGGGTAAAGTTATACTAAATAGACGACTATTAATTCATTTTAGAGTCTGAAAAGGGCTTAAAAGAGGACTCCATGGTTTCAATTTTTTTGTATTTTTATAGAGCCCAAATAAGTGATAAAATTATACTCAATTTCAAAATGATTATTTCCAAACATAACCTGTTTCCTACACAAAAACTCAAAAAGATTACAAATATATGCTCTCAAAATATGAAAAACATTTTGATTTTGACTTCTAAAGTGAAAATAAACAAAATAATATTATTTTATTCACTTAAAATTATAAAAATAAGTTAAAACAAATCATTTTCACCTTTTAGTTTTCAGAGTCGAGCAGAAAGAGTTTTTTTCCTAAACTTTCTGGAGTAGATATTAGGAGAACTGATCAACCTGTTCGAGAATCGTCCGCGCTAGGTATTCCACATGATCATTATCTTTATTTTCATCCATTTAGTTTTTATTTTAAGTTTTTAGGGAATTTTTTTAGGGGGAAACAATGTTTTAAAATCCAGCCACACGGGTGTGCAAGTTTTCATGGAGAAACTCGCACACCCCAATGATTTTTTAATAGAAAAAATCATCAGTGGGTCACAGTTTTTATGTGTAGCTCATGTGAAAAAACTCACAGTATACACATAAAACTTGCCCAAGTGCTATGGTGTTTTGAAATAACATGTTTCTATCCATAAAAAATGGCTCAAATTCTCCCAACTGATTTTTAATTATCTTAATTGATGGTTTATAGGTTATTAATCATGTTGGAATGGCGAGAAAGAGAGCATGAACTTGCAAATAATGCAGCCATGGATGATCTGAAAATAATTCACACATTGAAAAATTGTGGCTTGTATAAATTCTAGGCAATTCAAGCTATGAAAGCATAGGTTGAGCTAATGATCTGGCTAGTGAATTTTTGGGGTGTTCAAGAACAATGTTTCATCATTGGATACCATTGGCTTGTGATTGAGCGGAAGGATATATATTTCCTCAATGGATTACCTCACAGAGGGAGAGACATTTCCTTGTTTGGAAAAAGACCAGGTGGTCTTCCCACTGCATATTATATGGCTCAATATTGTATCCATGATTCAGAGTTGCAGGATGGTTGAATTGATATCAAAACTATTGTTCGAATAGACCTAAAGATCGTTGCATTCATAGTTACCAGGTTGTGTGGGATTGCATCTCTGCATGTGGCTACCAAAGCACAAATGCAAACTATAGTTGAATGTTCTGGGGGTACAGTTTTCAACTGGTGTGAAGGAGTTTTGGTTAACATGAAGGGCCAACTTAAGAGAGCTATGAATGGGAAGTTGAAAAACTTCGGCTATGGAGTGATTATTGTGTCTTTCTATTTGGAGAGGATCCCACTCGTCACACCTCAGCAATCTCCAGTGGATCCCACAGGACCTAGGGAACCACGTTTGTTGTGATGGGTAGCATTGATGGCTCACCATGGTGGCAATGTTGGTGTAGTGGTTCGCTATACTCCTCAATTATTTATATGTCTTAGGAACCATATTTTCATGATTGAACAATTTCCTTATGCAAGGATGGTTTTCAGAGGTGACCCTAACACATCACTTCCACCAAGAGTACAGTGGGATGCATCAGGCAAAGAAAATAATTTTGAAGTTTTTCTGTTATCTAATTTTTATTTGGTTTTATATCAACAAATACTCATAAAAATTTAAATGCAGATGTCAGGAAATCATGATAGCAGCTCTTCGTTGCTTTGATTGGCGAGATACACAACCTATAGTATGCCCACCACAGAATGAAGTGGTAGAGATCCTTACAGAGCTGTAGCACAACCAATAGAGGTTTACTAATGATGTTCCAGAGACAGGGACAAATGTTATACCTCAAAGGCTTCAGAGACATGTGACTAGTGTTCCAGGCCCATTCAGGAGATATTTGTGCAGGGTGGCACGTGCCATAGTTTGCTATCATGATCATCATCATGGATAGATGATGGTCGATTTAGATTGATAGTTTTTTTGCATCAGTATCTTTTAGATCATAATTTGTTTGAAACCTATGATCATAGATGATGTAATATATTTTGACACACAACTATTTTTAATGTAATGATATTAATACTTCCGATCTCTGAGTATCTTGTTCAATATGGAGTAAATATTGTTTTGTTTTACTTTCAATGCTATAGATGTCTATTTAAAACTTGATTAGCTAATGCATCATCCAAACTATTTAAATTTATTGAAATGTGTTGATATTCAATGTAATCAAACTTTCCTTCCAAGAGACGAACCCTCAAAAACATTCTTAACAAAGTTGGATTTCTGATAGCATAAACACCATTTAAATGCAATAAAATGAGTTGTGAATCTAACATAACAATCAAACGTCGAATACCAAATGCAATGGCATGAGATAATAGATCAATGAACATGCTATATTCTAAAATATTTTTTGTTGTATGACTGAGGCATATCCCATGAATAGAGACTATCTCATTAGTGGGTGAATAGATAACCCATTCTACAGAAGAGATGTTTTGTGTAATACAATAGGCATCATCAACAAAACCAATGTAAATTTTGAAGGAATTTCGACATCCACAGTATCAAGAGTAATCAAGGTAAGCAACGAAAGCAATGAAAATTCATCAAGAAATAATAACTAATCCTAAGGCACAATTTTCTAATCTAAGGCACACTGTTCTAAATTTGTAACTAATGTACAAAGAGGATCTTCACACAAATAATCATGCATAATATCTCTTGAGATAGAGGAAATTTATATTTTTATCTAAAGAGATTCCATCATAATCAATTAACTCCTAGGCTCCTTTTGCAAGCACATGCTTAACATTATAAGGGCCATGCCACATTGGTTCGGATTTACCAGTGCCTAGTTTGTCGTGAGCTTGATCGTATACTAGAACTAGGTAACCTTTTGAATATATGTGAGGGTTAACACTTTGATCATACTGATATTTAACACATTTTTTATTAGCCTCAATATCTAATGAAGTAGGGAGACGAGTTTTATCTAACTGTGCTAGGTATAGGAAGTGTTTCTCTTGTTTAGAGGTAGCTAGTAATAATTCAATGGCTAATATAAGTGTCGGGATTTCACATTCAATGGGTAGCATAGCTTCCAAACCATAAACAAGATGAAAATGAGCGAACCCTTTGGATGTTTTTGGATAGGTTCAGTATGCCTATAATTTCGAAAAAGTAATTGTATACCAATTTGTTTTATGAGTTTTGACAATCCATTTAATCATTTTGGTTAAAACCTTGTTGATGGCCTCAAGTTGACCATTAGCTTATGGGTAATATGGTGTAGAATTATCATGGTGTAGGCCAAGTTGAGTGAAAAGTTAGGTCATAATAATATTCGAAAATGTCTCCCATGGTCCGTAAGGATAGTTGAGATACACCAAACTGAGCAATCACATGATTGAATATGAAAATTGCTACAATTTTTCCATCAACAACGAAAGTAGGCATCACCTTGGCCCATTTGGTAAGGTAATCTATGGCGAGAATAATATACCCATGCCCCCTGGCCGAGTGAGGGTTACATGTGACAAAATCGATGCCCCATTTGGCGAAATTACCGAAACAAAAAGATTGGGTGTAGAGGAGCTGGAGGCGCACACATCTTTCGATAAAAAAATTGGCAATTGTGGCATTTACTAATCACAAGAATATAGCCTTTGAATAGTGATGGCCAGAAATATCCAGCACGCAATATATTCTTGGTTTTTACAAACCAAGACATATGACAACCACATGCCCTAGAGTGAAAATCATTCAAAACCCTTTCAGCTTCTTCATTAGTTATACAATGTCTAAAAATAGAATCAGCATAACGACTATAAAGAGTGTCACCAAAAATATTATATTGCTGAGATTGGTATCGAATTCTTCGTCGATATGATCGTGAAATATCTAGTTGAAAGGTTTGGGTCTGGAGATATATAATGATATCCCCAAACCAAGGATCTAATGTACTCATCATAAATAGAGATTCATTAGCGAGATGGTTTTCTGCCACTGTTTCAGATTCAGTATTGGGAAAATCACACATAAGTTCAACAAATATCAGTGATTTCTTAGACTTGGATTTATCGAATTCCAAATCAAACTCTTGTAGGATTATGATACATTTAGAGTATTCCCCCCCGAGCAATTTTTTTCATCAAAATATACATCATCGGGTTGCAATTAGATATCACTGTGGTTTTGCATAACAATATGTAATGACGGAAATGTTGGACAACTTGAACAGTTGCCAAGGCCAATTTCTCCACATGTGAATACTTGATTTCTGTCGAGCTTAGATTCCAACTTAGGTGATAAATCATATGTTCATTGTTAGAATCATCCTCTTGAACTAGAACCATTACAATCATGGAATCAGATGCACCCAAATACAAAAATTAATCTCAATGATAATTAGGCAAACACAACAACGGTGCATGGGTCAATACGTGTTTAAGCGCATCAAAAGCTTTATCAAGAAGGTCATCCCAAATGAATGGAGCATCATATTTTAACAACCATGTAAAACCTTTAGTTAACTATGAATAGTTCGGGATAAAATGACACATAAATTTTTCTTTCCCTTGCAAATCTTGGAGTTGGAGAAGAGTGGAAGGAGGAGGTAGATTAACAATAGCCGCAACCTTAGATGGATCATCACGAATGCCTTCTTTTGAAGTCCTGATTGTACATAAAATACACATTTGTGTGGATTCAAACGAATGTTGTAATGCCTACATCTCATAAAGATAACATGTAAGTGTGTAGGATGATCTTGTCTGCGTAAAGAATGAGTAGGCAGGTCATCCAGGTAAGGTTGTACAATATGTTTGATATCATGAAATGCATAAGACATAGCTTGTTGGAAAGTTGTGCAAACATTTTTTAGTCCAAAGGGTAATTTACACTATGAAAATGTGCCCCGTGGATATTAAAATGTTGTTTTAGGCTGATCAGTAGGGAGTATGTTGATTTGATTTTAACTAGAAAAACCATCCATAAACAAGAATATTTCGTTTCCAGCACAATCATCAATAATTTGGTCAATATAAGGGGTAGGATAATTTTATTTAGGACAAGCCTTGTTAATATCTCGATAATCAACACATACTCTGATAGTCCCTTGTTTCTTAGTTACGGGAACTATGTTAAATACCCAATCCGTCAAAGGAATAGGATAAATAAATCCTGCACGCTGTAATTTTTCAACTTCAGCTTTAGTTGCAGTAGCTTTATGCGAATGTATTGGACATAATCTTTTTTTAATAGGCTTAGAATTTGGGAATGTCTTAATTTCATGAATACCAATCTTAAGATCAATATCTGGCATTTCTTCATAAGGCTAGGAAAAAATGTTTCAGAATTATTGAAATAGGGCTTTTTAGATTTTGATCTCTTCAATCAAGCAAGAAGCACCTATATGAATGTTCTCAATTATTCCAGGTTTAATTGATATGTCAATAGGAATCATGGTGAAAATATTTCTTAATTTTTCTTTCAGAATCTGAATGAAGAATGGACATAGGATTTTGAGGTTCCTAGACATAATCAATTTAAAATATGGATGAAAAATCATTCTTGAATTTATCAAGGTTAGGTAGAAAAGAAGATCGATGATGGAGATCGTACCAGGTAATTCATCCAATGACAAGATTTCTCGGATATTTTCATTAGTTGAAAACACTTGCTGAAAAGGGTCCGAAAATGATGTCAAAGTTGAGGTTCATAAAGAAGGAGACTCTTCACAGATGACATTCATTTGATTATTATAATTTTATCGAGTGTCAAAACACAATTTTACTACTACATATGCTAGTTCAAAAGGACCTAAAGGCATCTCGCCACTATACGAGTCCAATTATGATTCTAAAGGAACATTCCATGTGTCATCAAAGGGCATGTGTTTGATGTAATCATATTGATATTGGAAATAGTCCACGGTATGTTGGGAGAAGGTATAGAGAAAGTTCCCATGAGAGAAAAATCCATGACTAGTCCTACCCTAACATCTTCATAAGGGATAACCGTTTTTTCGACATGTTGGATACTATCTGTAGAAGTAGGGTATTAAGTGAAGATAAATGATCGATTTTAACAATGTTTCCTTTATGAGGAAACATTATCATCTGAAATACAAATCAAATAAAAACACTCATAGCATAAGACTAGCATCGACCCAGAAGAAGGTTGAAAACAAGAGGGGCATCAAAAACTTTCACCTCAAGTGTTAGGGTTTTTCCTTCTACTTCTATAGGAAGATCTTGGAGTATTTAGAATGGGCGAAAACCTCTTCCATCAAAGGCTTTAAGAATGGTCAGTGATTGGTTTATTTTCAAAGAACCAGGATTTTTCCAACAAGATAAGGACATAATGCACGTAGATTCTCCCTCATCAATTACTGTGTGGAAAACTTTCCTTGATTTGATTAATACTGGAATTTGAAAATCTATTTGATGTGGGAGTCTAGTTACAAAGTTTTTGAGATTAAAGACAATTCAATTCGAGTATTTCAGATCAATCACTCCTATTGCTGATAGAAATATTCTCCTCTAAGATGGAGAAGATTTCAAGACTTCGAGGGCTGACATTGCTGAAGGGGATATGGCTAAATCTTCAACAATATTGTAATTCTGAGCATCTCTCCGATGTGGATTGAAAGCCTATTTTCGAAGTACACATTTTGTAGGCAGTTTAATCACTAAATCAGGATTAGGTTTCTCCATTTGCAATGATTCAGAAACCAAAGGAGTTGATACTCGTAGTTCACTGGATGATTTATTTTCTTTACCATTTATAGGACTCTTACATCCATAGTCTTGAGATCGTATTGCAACCATGAGCGGGGAAATCATCAGAATATCTGCCGATGAATTTGAAGAAGATCCAATCATTTTTATATCTTGAGATGGAAAAGGATCTTTCAAGACAACATGTGTGGGTGAAACTTTGACAAATTTGGATACCTCAACTGATGTGGAAAATCTTTGGTGTAGTGATCCTCATCACAAATAAGACAAGGATAACGAGGTTTACGTTTTTCGTCTAACGGTTCAGTTTTTTCAACTTTCTATTTGGGAGAAGTGTTTTGTTTATTTTTACCCTTCCCTTTATTCTTATTCCCAGATTATTTATCTTTGGTTTTAGATGATTCTACGACATGAATCTTGCCATAAGTTTCTAGTGAAGGATCTCCTTTAGGCGAATATGGTAGAGTTATGATTGGAGAAGTAGATTTAGATGATTTCTTCTTACTCTTTGTCATATTTACTATACCAATTACACCGTCTGTAGAAAGAGAACCAGAAGGAGTTGCAGTAAGTTGGCTTGGGCGTGGAAAATCATGAATTTTTTCATTAAAAGTACCAGAATGTGTGTAAACGAGGTCCAAGTACTGTGCTTGAGCTATGACCCACTCTTCTGTTACAATACCTCCCTTACCTACATATTTAGTAATCTTAGGAAGAAATGATTTAATGAACCATTCTGCCAAAATTTGATCCAAAATGAGAACTTTCACTAAACGTCGTCTACGTCGCCATTCATGTATGTGATATGAAATGTAAGTAGACATACTATGTTTGAATGAGGTCAAAAGTTTCGTGCCATTTTCATATCGGACTTGCAACTGAAAATGAATTAGGAAGGTTGTTTCTAAGGCGCTGAAATTATTGAAAGATCCATGTGGTGACTCAATGTACCACTTTTGCATCTAAGTCGATGAAAGTTCTATGAAAAATTCTCAAACGAATGGAATCATCAATTAAGGAGTTGGAAGCACACCACAGATGATAATTCATCACGTGATTTGAGAGGTATTCTCCTGATTTTCCTTAAAACTCTGGAATATCACTAGGAAAATTAGTGGGCATTTCCAGTGAAAATGGAAGATAATAAATCAGATCATTCATTAGCTGAGAAAATTATGGTAAATCTAAAGTTGCAATTAATGGTAAGTGTCGGTTAGGTTCTTGCTGTGCAAATTGATAACCTTGAGTAAAAGTATCAGTACTCGGAGGATGATATCCAAGAAAACTTGGAATAGCCTAAGAAGTTGGGATTACAATAACTTCAGGGTATCTAGGTTTAGCCATACCGAACTAAGGTTGAGCTGGTATTTGATATGTATAACCTAGGTATGGTTGGCTATGGTAAACTGGATTTTGTCCCATTTTTCCATATTGAAATTTCCCTTGAAATGGTTGGCTATGAACAAACTAACCTTGAAAGGTTGGACCCATAAAATGTAGACTTGTTTGAACCGTAGCTACACCAGGTTGTCCTACAGAGGTTTGAGGAATAGACTAAATTGTAGGTCCAGTTTAATGACAATTAATCTAAGGGATTGTCTATGTAACAGTTGGTGTAGTTGTTTGAAGGGTGGGAACAACATGAGTTTGAGAAACTCCAGGGATAGGTGTATTGGGTTCTTGAACAAGAATTTGTGCAACAGATTGGACATAAGTGCTTAGAGTACTCAGACTAGCTTGCTAACTACTCGGCAGAAATCCCTGCAGGGTAATTTGAATTTCACTCTGAACAAGCTGTTGGAGTTGGGTAAAACCAAATTTTCCAGCTGAATGAGCATATTGATTATAATTTACTTGTAAAGTAGGCTGCAAATATTTTTGATTCAGCAAGGGATTCCACACATTATTAACTCTTGGGTAGGGAGCTCCCATAAAAGGTTACGATGCATAAGGTTGACCATAACCAGTTTGAGGCATTGAAACATAAGTTTTATAATTATTGGGAATATTTGGTTCTACAACCGAGGGGTAAGTTCCATTTAATGGTTTTCCTCCTTGAAAGGATGGCTTCTCTTGAAAAGGTAGTTGCCCTTAGATAGGTTCCTGCCCTTGGAAAGGTAGCTCTCCTTAGAGAGGCTACTGCCCTTCGAGAGGCTGTTGCCTCCTAGGCACTATATAGCCACCTTGAGAGCTAGCTTGAGGAATATTTCCAGAAAAAATATACACATGTTATGTTGTCAAAGGTTCGGTGGTAGATCCATAGAGACCAGTTGATTTTGTGAATGTTTTAGAAGATGGAGATGATCCTGAGAAAGTGACAAAGAGCGGTTGGTATCTAGCAAGAATAGATGGACCATTGTACAAAAATTTTTTTGGTGATGAAGAAAACATAGATGACTCAGTAGACAATTTTGGGGAAGCCATGTAACTACCTTTGGGTATAGAGTAAAAAGGTATGCGGTGTGGTGAATGATTATAACCATAGTTATGCAGAAAGTCGTTAATTTGATTATACCAAGGATCCAGTCTAAAAGGAACTGTTATCACCAAAAACATGAAGCATCATTTGAAAAAGTCATGTAGGTTCATGTGTCAAAGGTAGGGTTGTAGGATTCATTTTTTTTAATTACTTGGTCAAGGAAAATTTTA
Organism: Pinus albicaulis; assembly: GCA_034641835.2. Classification (NCBI taxonomy): domain Eukaryota; kingdom Viridiplantae; phylum Streptophyta; class Pinopsida; order Pinales; family Pinaceae; genus Pinus; species Pinus albicaulis. The sequence continues at coordinate 2,006,040,457 of CM076578.1, forward strand.
AAATTTTCTTATTTAAGCTTACCCTAAGGTCTAAAACCACTCACTTTCAAATCCTTTCATGTCACACCACTCATAATTTTCTGACAGTTTTCAATTCCAAAGGTTTTTGTACCGAAATGGTGGTTTTACCCAAGAAAGCATAGTTTCGTAGCAAAATACACTGAGAAATTACAATTTTCACTATGAAACCGCTAATAATTTCGTAGCGAAAACACCCAGATTTACACTAAACATGCTACGAAAGTGGAGTTTCCTATCTTTCATGTCAAGTTAGATGTTAGGTGTCAGAAAATCATTGGGAAAGGGTAAGTTAGATACCATTAGAGTCATTGAGGGATAAGATCAAGGAACCTGGTCAATTTTGAAGTCATCATCACCATTTTAGGTAGGTATGAGTCATCATTGTGTTATGAGTGGACGTCAAACTTCGAAATATTTCCTAATTTAGTCATTTTTCATTCTTCTTTCCTTCTTTGCATGATATTGAGCTATGGAGAGCTATTTCATTGAGCCAATGATGTGGTTGGTGTTTTGAAAGGTTTACAACGATCACCGATCAAGTGAGGATGAAAAATATCAAGTGAGGCTGAGAACTATCAAGCGAGACTGAGAATGCATTAAATAAACTATGGAAGAAAAAAGAAGGACAAATAAGGGTGGCCAATGTCTAAGATATGAACCAACAAATATGAATCTGATTAATGAAGACCCAACAACTATAGAAGTCTTCAGAAGGACAGGATGCTTACAATTTTGTGAAATATTATAAGGCTGTCATGTACATATTTTCAAAGAATTTGTTTTAAACTTCAGTGGAACAAATACCAAAGTGGGAATGCTTAATATTTCCATTAAACCAGAGGTCATTGCAGCAGCAACAGGGATTCCAAGGGGACAAGAGAAGTGGTTCAAAGGGTTCAAGCTCAACATGGATCATTGAAAAGAGTTTATGAAGCCTGAAAACAGTGAAATGGACCTTACTAATGCCATTCCAAGGAGCTGCATGAAGGATAACTACTCAAAATTGTTGCTCATCATCCAAAAGTATTTTACTGGTGAAGGAAGATATCACAAGGTCTACTCTTTCGATTTCAAGCTCCTCCTACATTTTGCTGGTAAGATATCCCTTGATCTGCCTTTCTATTTACACAAAATTCTAGCAAAAATGGTAGATAAGGTACAAGCAAAATTTGAAGGAACTGAAACTTCATTGTTTCATCATGGTTTAATTAAATGGTTGGTTTTAGATGAGCTCCACAGACTAGGTAGAGACTGGTCTTCATTTTTGTTTGTTAGTGGTTTTCAGTTGGATGCCCTTACTCCTACAAGAACTCCTAAACCTAGGAGTATCCCATCACCCTTAGTAGCAAAACAAAGTGAACCAGTCATGATGGGAATAGATAAATTGCAAAGTTTTAATACACCCAATTTCCCACCTACAAAACAAAAATCAAAAGTGGTCAAACCTGCAAAAAAAAAACAAGTTCTGAATAAACAAGGAACCAAAAGGATGACAAGGAGTCAAACGATGGCTTTAGAAGAAAAAACAGTGGTTGTAGAAGATAGAGCAGTAGCTAAAGGAAATCTAGAAGACATATTACATGACATTGACATAGAAGAGACTCCTATACTCCAGGCTGAGGATATAGAGGAAGGTGGACAGAAACTAAAGAAAGCCAAAACTGCAAAGAAAATAGAATTTGAAGGAGAAGATGCAGGTTCTATGTTCCAAGCAAGAAAGCCCATGAAAAGCCATGCTGGAAAGCTATTAGAGAGTAGTAAAGAGGTTCATCCACCTAGTGACATAGTCCATCCACCACAAGACATCATTGATCTTTCATCACCTGCAGAGAAAGATACAATTAGCAAATCAAAGAAAGGAAAATAGAAATTAATGGAAAAAACAGAGTTTGAACTCCTTGAAGAACAGTTGAAGTTGGCCAACCATGAGATTGTTGCTATGAAGAAAGAAGCAAGAAAACACAATGTCTAGAAGGTCTAGTTTGAAAATATGAAAGAGATTTTTGAAGAGCAGGTTGATAGTGTTTCCAAGACCCTAGATAATACACAACAGTTTATTAAATGGACCATGCCATTGAGGAAGGAGGTGAAACATGTCAGGAAAATGAACTTTGATCTGAAATATACTAACAAGAAGTTGAAGGATTGGGTTAAAGACCTCCAGGAATATGTTGAACTATTCCATGAGGAGTGGGAGAAAAAAGGTCTTAAGTGATAGTAGTTGAGGAGCCAATTGCTCAACTCATAATCAATGAGGAAGAAACCCCTCAAGAATCATAGTGTGAGCTAGTTTATGATTTTGAATGTTAATGTCATGTTAGAAGCTAATTTTTTACAATTGGAAAGTTTATTTTTTAAGTTACATAGAAATTTGGAATTTTCACTGCTTTCAGCAGTTTCGTAGCGTCCCTCAGCTTGAAGAGCAGGAAAATGCTATGAAACTACTCTAGCTTTCCTTTTTTCATTTTGAACCAGTTTTGGGAGCTTACAAGAGGTGAAAATGGCATGGAAGATGTATTAAGGCATAATGAACATCATACAGAAGGCAAGAATCAGAAATATTGATGGCAAAAGGCATTTTTGTAACGCTACGAAAGTATGCTATGAAATTGTCATACTTTCGTAGCGTACTATTTTGAAGCTATATGAGTAGATTTTTGTGCACTTTTGCACATATGGGTACTTTCAAAGGTTCAAGGGATCTTTCCGGCAGCCATCCAAGACTTAAATACCACGTGACCAACTCATTAGTCAAACCCCTCATTGAAGATAAGGACTAGTTTTCCTAAAAAATAGGGTTTGTTTCCAGTTTTAGAGGAGGTCAATTAAGATGTCATGTAGTGATGAGCCCCATCACACCCTATTCGAAAATGTGAAGGAATAGTTTTCAAAGATGTAATTGTTTTTAGGAGATAAGGTTGTTAATGTAATAATGAACAATTTGAGTCCTATTAGGAAAAGGACTGTCAAGTAGGATGGTTGTCATTTTCTCATTAAATAGATGTTTTATTGTTATGCAAGGTGTCATTAGGGAAAATTCGATGAATCTAGCCAGGAGGCAGATCATCTCATCATGTAACAAGTCTATTAAAGGAAAGAGAGTCAAATTTGTCAAGGGTTGGAGATTTTTTTGCAATACTGTAACTTTATGTAAATTGATTGTTTTTAGTAATCTAGAGACTTCTTCCTTGAACAACCTGAGATTCTCATTGAGTTTTTAGTGTCTATCTTATCTATATATTTTATGTGTACCATTTTGCAATGGTTTTCATCTTTAATACTCAGAATTCATTCATGTAATGCTCTGACTTCCTTTATAGATGAATTGACTGTGTTATTTCCTGTTTCATGTGTGTGTACTTCTACTAAAAAATCTTACCTGCCTCAGCTTCCATGTCAAGTGAACTTACTACTAAATCATTGAAATTTTTGACTCCATAAGCCCAATGTTTACAGACTGATATTATTTTCAACCTATACACATCAAAAGCAAGTTGTTTTCTAAGTAGAGTTAGCCATCTAAATCAATCTTTATCAAATATCATTAACCCTTTGAGGGAAGCCCTCTTAGAATGAAGAGGCTAAGCTTTAGTTACAAGTTGGTCTAAAATAGTTACATTAAGTTGTCTGATTAGCAGCCTATTAGTTGAAATTTTTTGATAACAGGAACAAAAGGGTAAATTGGTTCACTACACCTTAGATCTAAAGATTCTTGACATGATGGAACTATGATCTCTTCTTCTATGTCAGAAATCTCTTCAATACTAATTAGGCCAGGAGGAAGATTCTCAGTAATAATATGTTTCACTCGAGGTGAATGAGGATGACCATGTTGGGGCTATGAGATCTGAAGGTGACGCAGACGAAGTAGATTTAGATTCAGATCATATATTTTAGGTTCAGTGAATTGGGTATTTGATAATTCACTAGTTACAGATTCAATTGAAATTACTTTGGAAATTTCTGGTTGTTGTTGATCTTTTTCAATTATCTGAGGTTGATTAACTTCGATATCGGAATGTATTACAATGGATGTTTCTCCTTTTTCAGTAGACTTGGTTCTTGATTGTTGAAATCTTTGAGTTTTATTTTTTTCCAATTGACTAGGTCTATACTCAGCGGGTTTCCCCTGCATTCTACATGAATGTCTCGGTAATTCAGCCACGGTTAATATTTTAACACATGAAATCAAAAAATTTCAAAATAATACCTAAGGTTGCTAAAAAAAATCAAGAAAATGAACACACGCCTACAAAATATAAGATACAAACCACACACAAAAAATATGTTTCCACAATAAAATCACTACTTGGTGATGAAATCCAACGTCGCGGAAATTAATGCGGAAAATTGATTATTGGAATAGTTACCCTAACAACTTGCTTAATGAAACATTCTGGTGCAAGTAACACCACTATGCCATCTCGAAGTGAAAATTACTATCCGGAAAGTCCAAGTGAGTCTATTCAACGTCTACTCCAGTTACAGTGGAACCTTCCCTCCACCATCACCTTGGGGAAAATCCTAAATATTATGGCCACTAAGGTCGCCAACTGAGACAATTTCACTTGGGGGAAAAATCTACGATCCAACATACATGCAAGGGAAGAGTATTAAGCTCAATCCCCTTGAAAGCTCGGCGACATGGTAAATCTGAGGTTGATAATAAGTGACCCTAGGCTCCTCGACAATGTTTAATCCTAGGTTTACCATTTTTATTACATGCACATCTTCTATCTTCACCAATGAATTAGGTATGATTACCTCACTGGGTCTGACATGACCTTGTGCTTGACTCTTTTAAGAAGAGCTTCCCAGAGTACAAATGAAACAATTTGATTTCCCTACCACAAGATGCTACTTATTTTTTTTAACTGATTTGGAACATTTATTACAACATAATCCAAAGCATTATTCTAAGCTGAATTTTTGGAATGAGCCCTAGAAAATGTAAAAAATATCTATATTTATTTTATTAAGAGTTGTATTGATTTGGATGTTATTAACGCAAAGGGGTATGGAGATGAAACTTCATGATATTGTGACCTAACTCAAAGATACTCTAAATGCATCGATATGAAAAATGCAACTCTTTTATTTCGATGAATTCTATTTAGGAGAAAGTTATAGGACTTTTAAACTCAAAAGCACAAGTTTCCTAAAACATCAAATAAAATTCCTTTTTGACAAGAAAAAAAATTCATTAAGAACACAATTTCCAAGAATGATCAATGTCTCTTTTGTGAAGAAAATTTTGTTGATTACAAATTCAAAAACTACAATTTTGATAAATAACCAAATCTCGAAAGAAGGCAACTTCTAAAACCCTAAAAAGTATAAAAACTTCAAAGAAAATCAAAGTTCTAATTATCAATCCCAACTAAGATATTCATGAGTGTATTTCTAATGATTTCTCTTAGTTTTAATCATACTAAAAACGTTTCCACTTTACCTAGTAGAAATGAAATCATGAAATAGTAGCTTGTGATAAATCAGACTTCAGTGATCTAGAAGCTTTTCCATTTTTCAATCGAATAAGAAACAAATATTCAAAAAAGGTAAGGTTGGCAATAAACGTGGTAGCTCAAAGAGATAACAACATAAAACTAGTGATCTCAGCAAAACGAATGTATATTCCAAAAGGAGCAACAACAAACCAAGGCAAACCCTAACTATATAATGCAAAAAGGATGATTTATCAAACAAGACTCTAAGGTGTTAAAGAGGAGTTCATACATAGATTCTGACAACTTCCATATATTAGGTTAAACGTCAAGATTTTGGTTATTTGACTCTGGAAGAGAAAAATTCATTTTTTTCAAAATTTCCTAAGGGGTGCACAGCTTCTCAGTTCACACCAATGCGCATGCGTATTGAAGTATGTTGACAAGTCACACAGGTTTCCACTATGTTTTCCACAGAAAATCGTGCAGGGTAGAGAAAATTTGGAAAACATAATTTTTAGGTTTTCTATTTTAGAGAATCTAAAAGGTCATGTACCCAACCACACTTAGAGAAGTCAAAATAAGAAAGCTATAATTTCAAACTGAACATAACCAAAGAAAACTAAACTTGTCTTTCCCAGTATGGTTGCCAATTTGTTACCTGGATTAATCCCTCTTGCATACAAGAGTGATGTCCCTAGTACTCCAAAAATTAACTAGAAACAAAAATCCATTGGATATCTCTTTCTCTATATTATTTATATTTAATATTATTACAACCTTAAAATAAGGAGGTTATGATCCTACCTTTCAACCTAGACATTCGATGTAGCCTTTTTCCTTTCTCTCCTAAGCAATTATTCAATGCTGAGAAGAACTTGCAATCACAAACAATACAAAAGATCAAAGCACCTACAGTATATAATAATAATGAATAATAATCCAACTTAGTGATCAAGGAGTCTAAGTATTGACATCATTTCCATGAATTCAGAAACAAGACAATGAGAAAAAGAGATCCATATGTATTATGAGAAATTAAAAAGAGAAATCTTAAAACCTGTTCCTTGATGTTGTACATATTTCTCCCATGTGGCTGCACAATCGTTTCCTTCAGTATGATAATCATTCCTCTCTAGAATTACCAGCATGAATTCATATGCACAAAGGTACAATATTCAATGTGCCAACAAAAACTTACTAGTTCAGAAACTATGAACTCTATGAACTCTCTTTAGCTTAGAGTCTATACAAATCAGTATCTACCCTTCAACATGAAACTTCAGATCAATCTATAGAGGGATTGAGGAAGTTACAGATCCATTAAGAGAGGGACGAGTTCCTCCCATGAATGGATTTGAGTTCCTTTGGCCAAGGGATAAGCACCATGAGTAGAGGGATAGATCTTGAACTTGCACGACTTTAGAGGCTTCCAGTTGGGAGAATATTCAACCAACTAGGCTTCTAGAAGTTAATTTTTATATCTACTTTCTATTTATGAGGATGTGCAAGTTTTAATGGCAAACATAGAGGTGATCGTCGTGACTAATGCAAGAAGCATCAGTGCATGCGTAGGAAAAGGCTATAACAAGTGCGCGGGTAATATTTTAAAGGTTTTAAAGAGATTTTATCCAATTTCCAAGGCTTGGTTCAGGAACATGACTACTTTTTACCTCTATGGGAACATGATATGGATGGTGATAGACCCTTATTAACAGTCAAATTTCATGGTGAATGTTATCTCTAAATTGGTACTAATGGGCTGCTCCACTAGAAAACTTAGAGCAACTCTTTCAAACCATCTTTTGACTTAGGATTACACTCTTCAGCCTCAGAGGTCTCTCTCATTTTTTCTAATGATTTTCTTAATTAGGTCTTAGGATAGATGGCTAACTCTATGAGTGTCTTAGTGTATTTGATTTCAGGAGAAAAATGGGATAGATTTCTGTACCATTGGGCTCATGGAGTCAGTAAGAAGGACTTCAATGACAAGTGTATCTTCTTATGGAAACTAAGGCTTTATCTGTTTCGATGAAAGGGAAACACTAGAACATAGAAATAATCAATAGCTCAATTCTAAAAGGAATTCAAAGAATGCATAACATGAATCCTAAGTATTTTAACATCGAGGTACTGGAAGAAATATAAAAGGAAACATAAGACATAAACTTATTGAAACATCTCAAGAATCTCAAGCGAAGCAGACACACAGTCACTGTCTATTGCTGATATACAAGATTTACAATACTGGTAGTGTTAAAGCATTCTCTAACCCTTTCTCATTTGATTTAATATTTATAAATAGACTTATTTTTTTTACATAGGATCTGCCCAGCTGGATAGATCATCGAACCATAACTTTGACATGTAATCATAACTAAAAACTAAATTTTTGGAACAAAAAAAGACACTTAGTCTCTAAAGACTTACACTTCTAATAGGACTCTATTTTACATTTATTTTATTCACTTCTCTAGTAGTGGTAGAATTACATGGATAAGGATGAGATGATCAGGTGGAATTCTCCATCACTAAGACATTAATGTACCCCTAGATTTCTGAAACAACAGTCCTATTTTTTAAGAAAATATAAACACTATTTAAATCTGTGTCTTCATGTTGATCTGGATAGGTGACACATCTATCAAGTAATGAATCTATGTTGGGTTGGCCCACTATTAGAATGGATGTCTCCAAGTGGTTTTTTTTCCTTCAACATGCTTTTCAAACCTTCAAAACTCATTAAAAATACTTTGCTGCAAAAACAAAGTGACTTTAGGCAGTTTTGTAGCGAAATTTAGTAGCATGTTTACTTCTACGATTCAACCTCATTTTTTTCCTTCTCTGTTGATCAAGATGTGTTTTTCAGGTCATATGAGCTAAATACCATAAATTTCCCTCCTTCGATCTCCATCAAAACTGATCTTTTAAATAAAAAATGCTATTCAGAAATTTCGTAGTGAGTTTCAGCCCTTAAGCTTGGACCTCGCTACAAAACTGCTTGATTTGGCTAAAACTGCAGATTTAGCAATTTTCCTCAAAAACTCAGCTTCTAAACCAAAATTTGTGTTACCTGAAAGTTGTAAACTTAATCAAAAAAATTTTAGATCAACCCCTTAGTCTTTGGATATTTCATCTTCAGCAACAACAGGTTGTACCTCTTTAGGTTCATCTACCAATCTAATCTTCAACCCTCTTTTCTTCAATTCTTCTTGGATCGTGTCCATGTTGTCTTCCAACTCTTTAACATGACCTTTGAGCTTTTTTCTCTTAGAATGTAATCATAAATTTATTTTCCTTGTGTTTTTCACCACCCTTCTCAGAGGAAGACTTCTCTTCAGCATCTTCTTGGAAATTGAAAAAGTTATGTCATACTCGTCTAGCTGATCCTTCATTTCTTTCTCAAAGTCTGCCATTAGTTGTATGTCCACCTTGGCCTCTTTTAATTCCAATTTGACTTCAACTACTTCTTCCTTGGCCTCTCTTAATTGCTCTTGTAAAATCTCCACTTCAATCTTTTCCTCAACCTGCTCTTTTCCTTTCCTTTGTTCAAAGACCTCTTCTGCTACCGAACATAGGTCTATGATGTTCTTTGTCTTCTTACCTTCACTAATCGTTTCTTCTCTCTTGCTTTCCATGGCATCCTTTGCAAGATGTGACCTGGTCATTGGCTTCCTTCGGTGGAAAATGTAACCAACATATTCTCCTGCAAAATCCAACTTTTTGACAGACTTACCTTTTCGCATTTTCTTTCTATCTCCTTCAATGTCTTCTGCTTGTACAATTGGGGATTCTTCAATGTCTATTTCCTGGAGGATGTCTTCAAGATTTCCCTTGGCAAGGGTTTGGCTCTTGGTTACCCTCTTGCTACTATGTTTACTAATTCTTTGTTTTTTTCTTACAGGTGATGGCTGAGGGATATCAGTCTCTGGCAGAGGTTCAGTTTCAATATCCATTGGTTACACAAGAGGTTGTCCTCCTTCTTAATTAATTTCTTCTATTACAGTTGGAGATGAAGTTCTCTTCGGTTTCGAAATCTTTTTAGGTGTCACTGAGTCTACCTCATATCCACTCAAGAAGAGAAAAGATGCCCAATCTTTTTTTAACCTTTTTAATTCCTCCAGAATTAACAATTTGATCAGGCCATGGTGAAAAAATGATGTTTCACTACCCTTAGCCTTGGCTTCGACCTTATTTGACATCTTCCCCAAACTTCTAAATAAAATGAAAGGTAGATCAAGTGGTTTCTTACCAACGAAATGTAAAAGGAGTCTGAAGTGATAAGAGTAGACCATGTGAAACCTCCCTTCGCAGGTAAAATACTTCTGGATATAGCCCCTGGGGATGCCATTTGTCATGGTAACCCCTATGTGCTCCGGGTTGAGAAATTCTTCACAGCTTTGCATTATGAATTTTGTAACTTTGAACCATGCCTTACCACCTCTCTGTATTTCTGTAGCTTGAGAGATAACATCAGGTGATATTTTGAAATTCAATACACCAACCTTTGAGGTTGTCAATGTGAAATTCGTTGCGATGTCTTTAGATATCTGAGCATGAAAACCATGCAGCTGCTAACAAAACTGTAGGCAACCAACCTTCCGAAAGGCATCCATAGCACTGGGATCTTCATTCAACAGTTTCAAATCCATAGGCTCGTACCTCACACAATATCCTCCTTTGTTTACTTTCTTCTCCACTGTCATTTCTCCTTTACACTCTCACTACCTCCTTCCTTGTGACACCTGCAGAACCAAAACTAGACATCAAACTGTTTTGCGTGGTGAACCAGCTCTCCAAAGATGACAATGAGATTCTTTACATGTAATATTTTTAACAATGAATGATAGAGAGAAGCTTAGGGGCAAGATTTAAAATGTAATTCGACAACTTGAAGGACAATGATGAAACATGTGACCACAAAAAGCAATGATTAGAGAAAATACAATCTTACATGCTTAATGATCATGATAACTAATTTGATGACCTCAACTCTATGTTTGGTCATCGAAAAATTGACATCTCACACTACTCTGTCTTCTCTACAGAAAAACCTAGTTTTGTAGCGAAAACAATTAAATTTCTAACAGGTCCGCTACAGAATTGTGAGGTAGTTTCGTAGCGAAAAATATGTTGTTTTGCCATTATATTCGCTATGAAAAGGTGAAAAACTGAAAAGTGGCTCAATTTTTTAATTTGAAGGCATAGGTGCGAAAACTAAATGATATGAGATGGATTTGAGTGATATGACAAGAGTCATGGTGGGTTTAGACTTAGGGTAAACCTTATCACATGTGTTTTTTTATAAATTTCATGAATTTGACTATGAAAACAACATGGAACCTAGGTGAATGATATGTAAGACCCTATCAATGAAAATGTTAAAACTAATGAGTGATAACAATGACAAAATGACATGTAACATAGACCAACTTTAGACATCAATATTGGATTTAAGAGAAGATGAAGTTTTGGTCATAAATTATCAATTTAGATTGCACTACATACCTTATGAAACAACAAATAAACAAATATATTTTTCATCTTCATCGAGTCAATGAGATTATTTTTTAAGAATCCTTAGGAGCATTGATACCACAATCATGACTCTTGTTGATGAGGAATCTAATATGACTAAAACTAGCTTAGTCTCAAGGTTGGAATATGCTTTTGAATATCTTTGGATCCCCTTTCATGCATTAGATACCTTCTTTCCTAGGGACAGTAAAAAATACAACAATAAGCAAGTGATGTTGGGCACAAGATAGTGAAAATAATTGCATTTGAGGGATACTATAGGGTAGAGAGGTTGGAGTCCAAAGCTAAATGGATGTAGAGAATGAGAAATGATTGTTTCCAAAGAATTTATTTTAGTGAAGGCACAATTGTAGAAGTTAAAGTTATGCTAGATGAACATGTTTTAGAATGAGGTCTAAAGAAATAATAATATGACTTGCTACTCACTAGGAAATGTCACAATATTCCGGGTTCTATAGCTGGGGTTCCTTCCCATTTTTAAACCTTACTCCAAGGCATAGATTTGGGTTATATTCATTTAATGGCACCATTGCAGAAGCAATATTGGATGGGTATTCACTAGCTAATATTATAGACTTTAGTATTTCCATTAATACTGATACCTAATCTTTGGGATTAGGTAAATGCATGTAAATATTGTAAATAGATAAATAAAGAGAACTGGAGGATGAAGAGACATTAGGAGATGAAACCCAATAGTCTCCCTCTCCATGTATATATCCATGTTCGGTCTTAATGAAAAACATAATTCAATTTGTGGAGTTACCTTTTGGTTTTACATGGTATCATAGCCGACCGACATTTTGGTTTTTTTCTCCATTTTAACGACTCCTAATATCGTGCCATTTTCCTTTGTCCCTTTGCATTATTTTTTTTATTCATTCTCTACGTTAGTCTGTGTGAAGTGTGCATGTTGTTGCGCCTCCACGCTAGACTGAATGCTACCAAAAGTATTAATTCGTGAAAAATTAAATGTTGCACCACGCTGGTGGAAACTCCAAATTTTACGCTAGTCTATGAGCATTGATGAAAGTTCTTAGAAAGGATGAATATTGTGCCTTTTTTGGTGCCATCAATTGAATTCAAAGGGAGTTTCATGGATACCGTGGAAAGAGAAATATTGTGTGGCCTAACATGGAAACAAATTGTTGTTGCCTAACATGGAAACAAATTGTTGTTGCGTTGAGTTTTGAACGCAGTGGAAGTGTCAAGAGGCTACTACAGAACTGGTTGAGAGTGGGATATGAACCCACGGCCTTTTCGAACTAGAGTTGAGTTGCACAATAGTTGGAGTCGTTCGACATTGAATGGCGTTGGTTGCGAATTAAAATTGGTATGTTGGCTGTTGAAGGTCGTGCAGAGAATATAATTTATTTTTATGTGGTATGCCTGTTGGTCCTTTCATAAAAGTTCATGATTCCCATTTCAAATTATGTTATTCTCCATGTCGATTTTCCATAAATATATGCATTGCAATTGGTGTGACATGTAATAATATACACTAACCTCATAAATCAATTTGTATGTGATAAAAGTGCGTTGAGTTCTTATGAGTGGTTTGTTAAGATATATGGTGTATCATGGTATTATTTTTGAGACGTATGGCCACTTTTCATAGTGTGCGTATAATTTGAATGGAGTGAGTGTATTATATAATGTTTATAAGCGATGTATTACATAACAGTTAATATGGAATATAAAAAATGAGTTCAATTTTTGAAGTTGGAAGCCTTGAGTGGTATGTAGTTTGAGATGTGCCATGGATGCTCTTTTTTTATATAGTAATGAAATTGCATGGTGGTGTGGCTATTCATATGCACAATAAAGAGTGAAGTTATTTTTCAAAAGTAGATATTTTTATTTAGAATGCATTCACTTATATCTATTGTTGGAGTGGTTCACTCTAGCAAAGAGAGCTATCCTGAGTGGTTGCGAAAGGTAAAACACAACCTCATTTCAATGAGTTATGAAAAGTGGTTTTTGAAGGAGAAGGAGACAATGCACCTAAAAATCGACTTTAGATAAGGAGATTTCTTTTTGGGAAAAAAAAAATAACAAGGTCAATGCCTTTCTCACATCGTTAGTAAATGAAGAGGTGTGTCGATATTTCTGCATTTTCAAATTACTTTGAAGCGTTAAAGAAGTTGAAGGAATTCTATGAATCACACTCTGAACTTCAAGTTATTCAATTGATGATTAAGTTATTCAGTATTGAATTGAAAAATGCTTACCCTATTGCCTTGGAGTCAGAAGTAAGATCCATTATGTATGACCTAAAAGACACTGATGTTGAACTAGACATTCCTCACATATATTATGTCAAGGGATTACATCCAACCTATTCACATCATCTCGATTTATTGCAAGCAAGTGACAACCTTAAGGAGATTACCTTTGACTCCCTTGAAAATATGTTTGCTGAGAGAGAAAAGGATTTTGGGAAGAAGACAAATCCTAATTCTACTAAAGAATTTGTATGCCTTGCAGAAAAGGAGAAGAATCATGCACAATATTTTTCTAGAGGAAAATATGGTTGAAGAGGAAGAGGAAGGTGCAGTAGATAGTTCCAAGGAGAAAAGTATGATATTTATTTCATATGATGCAATAGAGATGGACATGATTCATCTACATGTTAGATGCGTTGGGACATAATTGAGTAGGAAATAAATGAAGGAAAAGGTAAAATTCCTAAAAAAGGGAAAGGTAAAGCACTTGAATCTGCTCATTATGTTGTGGAACATTGCAAAATTGGAGTAACTGGAGAGTTATTCAATGGTTCACTTGCTTCATTGAAAGATGATTGGTTTCTTGATTAAGGAGAAACTTTCCACATGAATTTCAAGAGAGGTTTCTTTGAAGAATTCACAGGTAATTTTGATGGAGCAGTATACTTTATAGACAAGTCCAAACTCAAGACATTAGGGCTTAGCACCATCAGGCTCAAACTACTCTCTATTCTATACTTTCTTCTACATGGTTTTCTATGCCTAATGGAGCAAAGGAGAAAGTTGTTGTATTTGGTCCACATCCAACAGAAAGGAAACTCCATTCATATATTTGATGGCAAGGTCACAATCAAAAAAGAATTATATCACTCAATTTTCATGACAGGGATATAAGAAGAATGAATTTTGAAGCTGCAAGCAACCTCTGCTCATGCACAAAACTTCTCATACAATTCTCACTATGACGAACGTACACTTGAACTATGACAAACTTTTTTTGTTGAAGAAAAATGGTGTTACTAGTTTGCCTACTATTTCGATGAAACTTAATAAATGTGATTATTGTATTATTGGAAAGCACAAAAACATTCTTTTCATGGTTCTCATTCTAGAGAACATAGAAAAATTGATCCCATTCACTCTGATTTATGTGGTCCAATGTATGTTCTTCAAATGGTAACAAATATATGATGAAATTTATTGATGACTACACCATAATGTGTTGGGTTTATTTATTGAGGAATAAATATGAAGCTTTTGAAACATTCAAAAAATTTCATGCATCGATTGAAAATGATGCAAAATCTCATGTTTTCTATATTCATACTGATAATGGGAAATAATACACTTGAAATTACTTTGAAAACTATATTTTCCAGCACGGGATCAAACATCAAACAATCGTACCTTATAATCCCCAACAGAATGGGGTAGCTGAAAGAATGAACAAGAAAATCTTAAATATGGTAAATTCAATGATGTTTTTCAAAAATATTAAAGTCATGTTTTGGGTTTATACAGTTATAAGTGTTTTCTATGTAAAGAATAGTTGTACATATAATGCTATAAAAAACAAGACTCCCTATGAAATGTGGTAGGGCAACATTCCTTCGGTGAGGTATCTCAGCGTTTTTAGTTCCACTTGTTATACCTTGATACCCAAAGAAAAGATAAAACAAACTCGACGCAAGGAGTCGAAAATGTATCTTCTTGCGTTACTCAAATACCTCTAAATAATATCATCTCTATGATGAAGTCAATAAGAAGTTTATAATATCTAAAGATGTGATCTTTCTTAAATATTCTAAGGCTGGAAATTTTGTTAAGAAACAACTTGATTTCTTGGATATATTTTGACATGAAAGGGCAGATTAATATGTTGGATCATTCTATGGAATCTTCTTTTGAAGCAGTATCTCCCCCACATGAAGCTCTAGCCATTGATGAAACTTTGAGTGATATGTTTGAAAGAATTGGGAGACTAAATATTGACTCATGCCCAACTCAGTCAACTCAGAAGCTTGGGCCATCTCTGAGAGGTCGTCCAAAATGGTTGACAAAGACACTTGAAAGTGTTCATTCTTATGAAGTTGGAAAGACAGGAACAATAAGCTCAACCAGAAAAAATGGAGGTGATGTAGAAGAATCTAATTCAACTCTTTATATGGGTGTTTTTTATGATTGTGAATTGAATTTGTCTACAAATTTCGAACCAAATTCCTTCAAAGAATCCACCTCTCATGATGAATGGAATGAAGTGATGCAGAAATAATATTATGGTTTAATAAAGAGTGGCCCCTAGAAGTTGGTTGATCCTCCATTAGGAACCAAACCAATAGGCTACAAGTGGGACTTCAAGAATTATTCTAAATTATATGTATCTCTTCACAAACGTAAATCCACGATGGTGGAAAATTATTTTTGATAGAAGGAAGGGGTCAACTATGAGGATACTTTTTACCCCACAAAAAAATGGGATACCATCTGAACACTATTTTCCTTTGCGACACACAATGGTTGGAAGTTCCATCAAATGGATGTAAAAACTTCTTTCTTGAATGGAGTTCTGAAAGAGAATTTTTTTATGTCCCAACCAAAAGGATTTTTTATGAAGGGCCAGGAACACAAAGTATGAAATCTTGTTAAATCCTTTTATGGCCTCAAGAAAGCACCATGAGCCTCATACCAAAATTTAACTAAGCATCTTCTGAAAATGAACTTCAAACATTATGATCTTGATGATGCAACTTTGCTTGTTAAGAAAGTTGGAAAAATAGTTGTATATCTTGTGGTGTATGTAGATGATATTCTAATGATAAGGAAAAATGAGAGATACATTTCATCCATAAAGAATGAATTAAGGAAATATTTTGAGATGACAGATTTGGGCTATGTTCACTACCATATTGGTATTGAAGTAAATCAACATCTAAATTTCATATCCTCTCTCAAAATAAGTACATTGGATATCTGTTGAATAGGTTTGGCATGGTTGAGTCCAATCCTTTAACTACTCCAACGGAAGAAAACTTAAAGCTCACATATATTGAAGGAAACTAATTCGAGGATGTAACAATGTATAGATGGATTGACAAAGTCTCAACTACCTAAATACTACCGAACTAGACATTTCATTTGTTAGATAATAATTTTTTGGAATTCAACCATGTTAAGTAAGTCATTCATCTATGACCATTTCCATGAGAGGTAGTCGTAATTGACTAATTTCTCATGATTTTAGAATAGTCCACTTAGCACTCATTGCATTGGGTGATGCTCACAAGGGTGAAGAAGTGGGATTGAAACTAGTGAAATGAATCACATAGCGTCAATCATCACTTTTGGGGCTTGCACTTGGTAACCAAGACTTCCTGGGAGGTCACCCATTCCATAAATCCTCTGGATCAAGCGCGCTTAACTGTGGAGTTTCCCCCAGAGTTAAGCCCACTTAGCTTGCTACCCCATTTGAAAAACCTTAGCAAGTATTGTACCTCATGAACCATTCAATTAGAGCTCCCTTTACTCTTGTTATTTAAGTATGAGGGGTTTCCGCAATGCATTATATTATATAATAATTTTTTGGGATTCAACTGCATTAAGTAAGTCATTAATCTATGACCATTTCAATGAGAGGTAGTCATAACTAATTAATTTCTCATGATCTTTGAATAGTCCACTTAGCACTCATTGCATTGGGTGATGCTCACAAGGGTGAAGAAGTGGGATTGAAACTAGTGAAAAGAATCACATAGCATCAATCATCACTTCCGGGGCTTGCACTCGGTAACCAGGACTTCCCGGGAGGTCACCCATCCCAAAACTCCTCTGGATCAAGTGTGCTTAACTGTGGAGTTTTCCCCATAGTCAAGCCCACTTAGCATGCTACCCCATTTGCAAAACCTTAGTAAGTATTGTACTTCATGAACCATTCAAGTAGAGCTCCCTTTACTCTTGTTATTTAAGTATGAGGGGTTTCCGCAGTGCATTATATTAGATAATAATTTTCTGGGATTCAACTGCGTTAAGTAAGTCATTCATCTATGACCATTTCCATGAGAGGTAGTCGTAACTAACTAATTTCTCCTAATTTTTGAAGAGTCCACTACGACTATTCAAAAATCATGAGAAATTAGTCAGTTACGACTACCTCTCATGGAAATGGTCATAGATGAATGACTTACTTAACGCAGTTGAATCCCAAAAAATGATTATCTAATATAATGCACTGCAGAAACCCCTCATACATTTCTTTTTTTGTTGGAATCCTCTCTAGGTTCATGCAAAAGCCTTGTGAGGGTAATTGGTTTGCTACAAAAATAGTTCTAAAATAATTGAAGGGAACTAAAGACTTTGGACATAAGCATACATAGAGGGGTGACTTCAGCTTGATTGGATACTATGATTTAGACTTCGATGAATATAGAGAAACTTGGGTATCTACTTTAGGTTTTTTTATTATCCTTAGATTAGGATTTGTCTCCTTGAGGTCACGCAAATAATAAACTCCAACAAAGTCCACAATGGAGGCAAAATATGTGGAAATAATTGAAGCAACAAAGGAAATTATGCGGCTCAAGAAAATTATCGAAGATTTCCAGGAGAAACAAGTGGATTCAACTCCTCTTTTGATTGACAACACTTTTGCAATAAATTTGGTCAAGAACCCAAAGTTCCATGATCGAATGAAGCATGTCAATACAAAATACCAACGGATTCGACATCATGTTGAGACCAAGAAAATCCACCTACGCCATTGTTTCACAAATGAGAAAATTGTAGACATCTTCACCAAAGTTCATGGAAGAGAAAATTTTAAAAGATTCATAAGTATTATTGTACTCACCAACATCCCTTCAGATTAAGGGGGGGAATGTTGACACCTAATATTTGGGATTAATTAGATGCATGTAAATATTGTAAATATAAAAATAAAGAGAATTGGGAGACGAAGAGACATTTCGATATGAAACCCAATAATATCCCTCTCCATGTATATATCCTTGTTCCATTATAATGGAAAAAACAATTCATTTTGTGGGGTTACCTCTTGGTCTGACACATCTAATGGCCTACGCTGATTGATAGCTTTCCCAAAAGATTAGAAGGGCCTTCATACATTAGATTGATATTTTCCTGTGCCATGCCTATAGTTCCCCCTTTGATTAATTTTTCCTACAAGGAATTGGGCACTGGGTTATCCAACTTCTCCCATTCAAGAAACATGCCCTTTGAGTTTAGATCCAGCTCTCTAGATTGTAATGAAGTATTCTTGGTGTTGGATAAACTTCAACCATCAATATGTGATTTAAGAGAAGGTAAAATTTTGGTCATAAATTATCAATTTAAATTGCACTTCATACCCGATGAAACAAAATATCAACAAAACTCTTGTTCATCTTCATCATGTCAATGAGATAAATTTTTAAGAATCATTAGGAGCTTCAAGTCAACAATCATGACTCTTGCTGATGAGGATTCCAATCTGATTTCAAGTAGCTTAGTATCAAGGTTGAAATATTCTTTTAACTATCTATGGATCCCCTTTAATGCATTATATACTTTCCTTTCGAGCAAAAATAAACAAAGACAACAATATAAAAGTGATGTTGGATAAAAAATAGAGAACATAATTAAATTCGAGGGACACCATAGGATAGAGAGGTTAGAGTCCTGTTGATGCCTCGAAAATCGCTGCAACAACATTGGGGGATAACCACCCGGTCCGGACCTTAAGACAACTCCTTTTCCGTTTGGAATCCAAAGATAAATGGATGAAAAGTGATGAGCTCCATCAATAGACATATTTTGAGGGGTTAATGATCACCTTTTTGACTTCTTAAATATCTTTTTATTGCATTTTTATTGTTATTTGGTTTTATGATGCTAGTATAGGTGGTGATTAAGGCTAACATACTCTAAGTACGTAATATGAGGTTGAGTGCATAAAATCATGAGTAATTGGCATTATTTCTAAAGATTTTATCATAAATAATTGAAGGATAAAACAAGGAGAAATTATAGGAGGGTTGTCCACCCTCCTTAACTCTCGAAGGAAGCCAAAGGATCCCCAAAGATCCTCTCCAAAAATTCAAATTCCACAGGTAGCCAAGCAACTCAAAGACCACGGTGAACTCAATATATGTTTACTTGGAGTCAAGTTGACTCACTATTTTCAAGGGAGATATTGGTATTTTCCCTGTAGAATAAATATAGAAGAGCTAGATCTAGGAAGGATTCGATTCTATTGGGAACTTTACTACAAGCTATTGAGATTTTGATTATTGTACTGAATGATTAAGCTTTGAGAAATGCACGAGACTATTCTTTCATGAAACTAGTAGACTAATTTCATTTTACTGCTTTAAGTTTCAGAGAGCTAGGTGTTAAGGTTAAGGCCCAATCCATGTGCCTCAGCCTCTCTACTATACTTGTTCTTTTCTTTTTTCAATTCAGTTAGTTCTTTTTCTGATATTTTCATCGATGCTTAGTTTTTGCTTTCAGTGTGTTGCTGTAGGTTTCATTTTATTATGAATAATAGAATAGAGGAGAAAAATCTAAAAGTTGTGGATAAAGACCTCCCTTCTCATCTCTATTAGTAGAGATCGATGAGGGTGAACTTCCCACAGACCCAAACATTGATTTCTCTTCACTTTTTCTAAGAATATAGTAGAGTTTCATTACCATTTTCAGCCTTCCTTTTGTATTGTATTTTCACACATTTGTCTATTCTTGATGCATAGATCAACAGATTTGTTTGCAGGAATAAGAATAAAAGTACCAGGGAAGTCCATTGGCACCTCCCTGCTTCATTCTCCATCTTTGTTTTTATGCCTCCATGGCTGTTGTTGTACCTCCATTTCCCTCTTATTTCTTTTATTGCAGCTTCTGCCCCTTTTACTCAAAAAACACTTAAAATTTCTAGGATTTTGACATTCTCCCTTTCATCATCAAAATTCGCACTATCGCATTTCGCATCCCGCAGGACCCTCCCTCTCCTTCCTTTGTCATTCTTCAACACTATTGCGATTTTCCCTTTAACCTGCCTTTGCCGATTATCATGAAAATATTCAAAAAAAACCCTTAGAAACCAAACTTTCCCTATACCTTTGAACTTACTGCAAATCCTTTCGCAAATTGTAAGTCGCTTGTCCCATTTGAATTTTGTTAACACTTACCACTCCTGAGCTCCGATTGTGATAATTCATGCACTGCCCGATAACCCTTTCACCTTAGCGTTGTTGATTAACCAACGAAAATGTTTGAAAACCATTGGAAACCAACTTTCCCCTTTTTTTCCTTTAATACTTACTGCAAATCGCAATTCTCTTTTCCATTTGGTTCCCGTTAACACTTACCACTACAAACACCGATTGTAATAATTCTTTGTACTCCACCACACTGCAATCTCAAATCACATTTTTTATTAGGTTCTCCTAACATGTTCTGCTCTCAACGTCGATTGCGATATCATTGTCATACTCTTCCACTGGCCCTACCACAATGTCATCTCGTTGCATTTCGAATTTCACAGTTTTTATCCCATCACCTTTCGCATTTCGCTCCCACTCCTGAACAACATTTCAGCTACCCTTCCAACTTTGCGATATTGTTATTGCGATTTCGCATATCGAACTTTCGTCCTCCCATCACAATTCTGCCATCACACTTTTAAAAGCCTCCCACTCCAAAGGATTTTTACGATATTGTAAGTTTTAATAAATTCTAAACCCTCTTTCACACTTCTAATCCTCGTTTCATGTGTTTATCCTTCCCTTAGCACCCTTAACCCCTTTTCTCCAAACTGCAAGCAACACTTTCTCAAGTTTAGTTAGATCATGGATAGTTGCATGGATAGAAGCATGGTAGATAGAGAATAAGATAAGTAGGGTGTGTTTAGCCTATTGGCCAAGTTAACTGTGGTTTAGAATTAGTTTCCTTTCTACCATTCGTTTTTGAAAATTAAATTGGTTTCATTTCTATCATTTTCTTTCTGTAAATTAAGCTAGTTTCCTTTCTGTCATTTCCTTCTAGCAATTTACTTTCCAGTTCTTATCATAGTTTAAGAAATAACGCCATTTCATAAAGAAGAAGAGGATGATATGAGTAGAATGCATCTGCTATGTATATGGCACAGTCACCTCCAAGTTTTTAAGAACCCCCGGGTTGATAAAGTAAATTAGGGTAGTCCCTGGAAGTTGCAGCACTCTAGGTGAAATACTAGGTCTCACCATAAAGAATAAGAAAGTACTACTTCCAAAGTAATTCTTTTAGTGAAGATACAATTTCAGAAGTGAAGGTTGTGTTATATGAGCATGTTGTAGGCCCTAGGGATTGAAGAAATAAGAATATGACTTGCTACTCACTTGGAAAGGTAATAGTGTTGTTTTTTCTATACCTTGGGTCCCTTACCACTTGTAACTATATTAAATCCTGCATATTTCATGCATACCTTTCTTTCTTCTCTCGATGTCCTCTTGAATTAGGAATTTCTTCGATTTTAGTGAATTATTGCATACGTATGAAAAAATTCTCATTGTCATAGTAGTTTTGCTTAATTATTAATTTTTACTTATATTGAATTATGGATAAGGTTACAGTGAATTTGATTATTCAGCATAGATTAAATAATGGAATCATTGTTAACCAAATAACTGAAATTGTTGTGGAAAGAGTACTTGATGCTCTAATAGATAGGAATGTAGTCAACTAGTTGTGGGAGCGTTTTTTCTTAACAATGAGAATAGATGGTAACAAATGTGATGGCATGTACGTTATGGGAGAGTTATAATAGAGGATAGATGTGAAAATAACAATAAAAACATAGGAATAATTGTTGGAAACATCATTTTATGTGTGGTAGGAAATTATCTGCTCGTAGTGATATGAATTATGAGACATGCATGACTACATGTGATGTTGATAATGAAGCTAAACATGAGCACATACAAAAACTAACTATTTATTTCAAGTGTTTATTTTGATCAAGAACACAAAATAATTTATGTGTATAGGAAATATGTTATACATTAAAGAACATAGAAATATGTATATGTACAATAAAAAAAATTAGGAGTTTTTTGTGTAATTTGTAAATTCCGATCATAATAGTATCCATGTTTTTTCTGTTGATGTTTCGAGTCTACAACCAGACTCATCCTCAGGAAAAATCCATGGAGAAGAGTTGGGTTGAAGGATATATAAATATGAAATTACAAATTACACAAAATAATCACCACAAAACTCTTTAATCACTCATTTTTGAGGTGATATATTTTTATTCAATTAAAATCCCAATACAAATTAGGAGAATTATTAGTATGTACTGAAAAATCCATATATTATTATACTACATGTTAAGCAACACAAAAAAGTATAAGTCTTTCTAAAGTTAATTGTGTATGGGTTGTTATAGCAGAGTAAAAAATTAAACAAATATGCATAGCATAATATTGGGAATTGTAGTTTCAAAGGTGTGAGTAAACCCCCTTATATGAATGGATGATATAGTCTAGAGTATGTATTGTTTTTGTATTAGTATAGAGTTGAACTCATGTGGCTATTGCTAAATACGTTGAGATTGGTCTCAAGTTATGCCGTATTAAATTTCCATAAGATACATAATAAAAATAGGAAGCGTCTAAGAAAAAAAAAATTGTTGTATATCTAAACATGAATTTAAAAGTAAAAGGTATTCAAGTACCTTGAAAATATTTGACATAGTATAGCCAATATATAATATGATGAATTGAAAAAATAGTCTTCTTAAGTGTATGTAGTCATTGATTGTAAAAATTGTCCAATATATAGAAATCAATGAAAACAAGGAAATACATGTGGGTTGGAGACCTTACTACAGATAATTGTTACAGGATAGCTTAAGTTCGACATAGGTCTCTATAGAAAAAAACTAGATAAGATAAATATAGTATGAATTCACCATAGTTGTGCCATTATCTCCCATATAACTATGAATATAATATGGTATTATGGGAGAATCATACTCAAAAAAATAAATTTAATGTATTATTGGGGAATACCTGAAAATACGGTCTGGAAGAAAACTCGGTACACCAGAAAGGAGATCATTGTTAGTATTTAAATTAAAAATGTAAAATATGAATTAACTGAAAGTATGGATAACCATATTAATTGAAGGGTACTTTGGAAACATTGGGTCTGAGTAACATGGGGAAAGGAAGTAAGAAATAATTGAGAAAAATACTTATATAAAGGGTTTTTATAGAGGAATGTCAAGAAAATAAAAAAAAAATATAGGTCCAATATTCTAGACTTGAAGGTCCTAAGACTTTCCCAACAATATTAAACTTGTAGGTCACAAAGGCTTGCAAAAACCTTTACTAAAACTTAGATAAATTCACTTTGAATATAAATAAAGGAAACAATTATACCTAGTCATGTTATTTTTCTAGATGCCAACTTCTGGATAAGAGCACACACAAAGAGAAAAAATAAACTTGAAAAACACATTGAAACAAATTTTTAGACTTGGGGTTAACTACTAGACCTTAGAGAGAAGGAACAAGACAAAAGGAATACATACAATATGAGGAACTCTTTAAAACCCTCTATGAGAGCTATCATACTACTTCTTGATATGAATTGGGAAAGAACTCTAGTTGTCTATGAAAACCCATAAATTTATTATGATTAATATGATGGATTTGGGGAACACCTGATGGAACCCTCTTTAGGACCTCGATGCATAAATACCCATTTTTTTTTCCAAAATAAAAAGGGATTAAAAACCAAGTTGAGAATAAACCTATAAAAAAGTGCCAATCCACGTAGTGACCATGGTTTTGATGGAAAATGTATGTTTAATCGAATGAACTAATTTCTTGCTAGTATTAATTTCTTATAGAGCCCCCTTAAATAATAGAAATAAATGGGCTTCATGTTACTCTCTTATTGGCTCGAGGGGTCCTGACCCAGGCTCGGAGCTCAAGGTTTGCCAACAAACCCGTATACTACTGGCCCTTTCGGCAGTGGCCTGCTTTCGCAGGTCAAAGTCTCCCCCGAAGTAGTATGGGTGGGTGCTAGAACCAGGTTTCCACACCCTGAGAAAGGATAGGTAATACAAGCAGAGCTGCATTTGGCCCTATGATACCTAGATCACCTTATACTGCCCAGGGCCAATTGGGTCTCTATTCGGATCCATGTACACTAGATCTATAATTATATATGCTTCTATGACAGTAACACAACAGTGCATAAACATAACAGAATAGATTGAAGTAGAGAAACACACTTACATGGATCTTCGCAGCTTAAATATAGAAATGCACAGCACGGTAATTACCAATAATTCATACACAGATTACTCACAGATTCAGTCTTTTAGCAACCTTTCTCATTCATTCATTCATCAATTACCCCTTACAATTCTCTTCCTAGCCTGTGCACACAGAAGCAGGGTCCGCACACAGCTGGAATTGGATCTCCATGGACACAGCCAGTAGGAGTCCTTTCCGCGAAACCCAAACAGATAGTTTAAACCACAATTCGCATCAATATCCCTTCATATCCTACCTTACAATACAAAAATGGTCCTCTGTTTATAACAATCTAGCCTAGACTTTCCTATGGTCCGCAAACCGTGGTTTTCGAACCCCTGGTTTACCCTTTTACCCATTACAATGCTTTCGGGGCTTTGACCCGCCCCAAAACCCCTCCGCTAGATTAAATCTAATCAAAAGTATCCAAAGTGGACTAGTTTCGAAGCTTGTGGGAGACCCTGTTCCAAAAATCCCCAAACACAATCTTTTGACTCGTCCCGAGTCACTGTAGCCGCCATATAGTCATTGAGCCCGATATGGCTTGAGTCAACTGCCATTGACAAAGCTAGGTAAGATGTCACCATGTAGGGTAGCGAGCTGGAGTGCTCCGCCATTCGTGATTTCCGTAACTGTGTAGGGACCAAGCGAATGTTGCCGAAATTTCCCTAGGTGTTTTTCGCAAATTGGATATCATATAAAAGGACAAGGTTGCCTACAACTAATGTCTTTTAGCAAATATGTCGATCATGCCATGCTTTATCATGAGCCTTTTGAACCTGTTGATGAAAATTAGCAATAAATCGATCTTCCTCCAAAGCCACAAGCTGCGCAAGGTGCTCCTCTATGATATCAGGGTCCACCATATTTGTAAATGTTGCGATGCATAGGCCAAGGAAAACGTACTCTATGGGCGTAATGGCCTCCTTGCCCTAGACCATTCAGAAGGGGGTCCTGCTTGTCAGCTTCTTGCAGGTCGTTTGGTAGGCCCATAGAATAGAGGGAATGCGAACATCCTAGTCACTACGATTGGCATTGCAAACCTTAGTTAATGCTTGTTCCAAAATTTTGTTAAAAGCTTCAACTGCCCCATTTTCCTGGGGATGGTATGCTGTACTCTTTGCATGGTGGATCCGGAATTCCTCATTCAAGGTTTGAATCATTTGGTTAACAAAGTGTGTACCTCTGTCACTCATTAGGATCTTTGGACAACCAAACATGGTAATATCTGCTCAAAGATGAAGTGAACAATGGTATCCATTGTAAAATCCTTCACCGCTTGTGCCTCATCCCATCGAGTGGTGTAGTCAGTGGCGGTGATAATATAGCATGCACTTGTTTTCTTGCTTGGCAGATTAATGGGTCCTATAAAATAAATGGCCCATTTTTCAAAAGCCTGTAAAGCCACTTGAGGCCATAACGACATCTCATCTCAGCGCGAGGGCCATCCTATTCGCTGGCAGGTGTCGCATGATCTACAATAGGTGTAAGAATCATGATTCAAGGTAGGCCAGCATAACCCAGCCCTCAAAATATTTTGTGTCATTTCTCGTCCTCCATAGTGGCCCCCTGTGACACCTTTGTGTGCTTCTGCTAAAACGGCAGGTCGTTCATGTTCCAGGAAAAAATTGCGTAGTATTTCATCTACGCCTAGCTTGTATAACTGACCAACAATGATATAAAATTCTGCTGCCTGAGTAACCAAATCCTTCTTCTGCTGCACCGAATACTCTGCAGGGGCCACACTTGTAGTGAGGAACTCAATGATATCATAAAAGTGTGCGTCAACCACCTTAATGGTGAACACCTGCGAATCTGGCAAGCCTTCTTACAGGCTAGTAGGTTCTTCCCCTATTTCAATGCGAGACAAATGATCCAGGCCTACATTCAACCTTCCGGGCTTGACGATGATCTCAAAATCATATTCCTAAAATAGCAACAGCCAGCGACCAATATTCCCCACAACACAGGCTTATTGACCAGGTATTTCAAAGCTGAATGATCAGTGAACATTTTAAAGTGTCCACCCAGTAGATAGTGCAGATATTTCTGTAACGCATAGACCATAGCCAATCCTTCGTGCTCAGTGGTAGAATATTTCCGTTTTGCGTCCGAGAGTTTCTGACTCGCGAAGGCGATCGGGTGATCAATATATCCTTCTCTAGGCTAAGTGAAAACAACGCCCAAGGCGATGCCTGATGCATCCACATGTACATGAAATTCTTTCGACCAATCAGGAAATATTAGTATGAGGGTAGAGATCATCTTCTCCTTCATTAGTTCAAAACTCTTCTGACATTCATCATCCCAAAAAAAGAAAAATCTTTTTTAAGTAGCTTTTCCATAGGTGTTGTAATCAGGGCATACCCCTGAATGAATTTCCTGTAATAGCCAGTGTGTCCAAGAATAGAACGTAGTTGTTTCTCTGTTGTTGGGACTGCAAGGTTTATAATTACGGCTATTTTCGCAGGATCAACCATCAACCCTTGCCGACAGACTATGTGTCTGAGCAAGATTCCAAATGGCACACATAAGATTCACTTCTTAATATTCAAGGAAATCTGGTGCTTCCAGCACGCATCCAACATTAGTCGCAGGTTAGAGACATGCTCCTTTACCAAGCCGAAAACCATCCAGTCATCAAAATAAACCTCTAGTAACTTATGAATAAACTCCTTCAATACAACAACTACGACCTTGAAAAAATAGTAGGTGCATTCTTGAGACCAAAGGGCATGACCGTATACTAGAAGGAACCCCATTCAGTTGCAAAGGTAGTCTTGTTGTGATCTTCAAGTGCAATTTGGATCTAGTGGTACCCTGAGAACCCATCGGTGAAGGAATAAGCCTCTTGTCCACCCACGCTATCAAGGATTTTGTCAGAGAAGGGTGTAGGGAAGGGGTCATGTATGCAGGCATCGTTTAACATGTGCAGATCCACACAGATGCATATTTCCCCCTTGGTCTTCTTTTCCTGGATGACCATTGGGCTTACCCAATCCGATTGTTCAACTGGTTCAATGATACCTGCGGCAAGCATTTTGTCCAGCTCTTCTTTGGCCTTTTTCTTATATTTGGGATTCAGTCGGTAAGGTTGCTGCTTAATAGGGTGTGCCTCAGGTTTCAAAGTGATGTGCATAATGATGAGGTCCCCGGTGATTCCCTTGAGCTCAGAAAAATTTGTCGGAAATAAGTCCTGATATTCCATGAGTAACTCTGCAATTTTTCCTACAGTTCCTTCATCCAAATAGTCCCCAATTTTAGCTAGTTTAGGGTGTTCTTATGTCCCAATATTAACGTTGCGTAGCTTGAGAGGTTGCGTTACATCAACATTCTGCAGCGATGGTCCAATAACGGTGCGTTTCCCTTCAGATTCCAGGATAGAAATGTTTCGAGGATTATCTTCTTCTTCGTCAATCGCCAAGCTCTGGTATTTGGCTATGTCTTGCATCTGCACTTCCCATGTTAGGATTGCTGGTACGACGTGGTGGTGAGAGTTCTTAAATATGAATGCATCAATGTCCTACAGAGCTTCATCGAGTGTCTCTGTCCCTCCAATCAACCCAAACGTTCCTATAAAGTCCTCTTTTAGCACTTCCTAGTGGCGGGTGCGTTGGTGTAACTCTGCATCTAAGTACCAAGGCTAGAATAGGGCCCATGGCATGAAAAAATAGATGGACGCATTCTTCTGTAGTTTGGTCAGACCATTTTTTCATCCAGGCATGCAAATGTGCGCACGGATCTCCAATTTTGAGGAAGATCTGGGTGTGTATGTCAGCTAGAGGAGCAAACCACAAAATCTTCCTATATCAACACATTTCCCAGTCCAGGAATGCTTTCTTGTGGGTATCCCACCAATGCGTGGGTGTCCCAAGCATCCCCAGATTAAGGGCTCAGAGCCTTCGCTCTCTTGGCACCCCAGCCTCCAATGTTCTTAGGAATTCCTCGATACTACCAGACTCATCAAAGTGGGGCAGATCTCTTACCTCCGAAGAAATTCAGTAGAGGGTCCTCACAACCCAAGGGCAGCGCAGTGTTGAAACCCCGTGTAATCGCTTTTTCCAAATCTCCAATTCCTCATCAGTGTCAGAAAAGCATTCACTATGTTCCCCCCCATAGATTATTCCATCTTTTGTGGGGTTAACCCTGTCTTCGTCCTACGTGGTCAATCTGTAAATGTGATCTATTTCCTCCTTCTCGTAGGCTAGCTCTGTATATCGCACGCCTTCTGCGGGATCTAGTGGTACTATTACATGTGTACCATTGTTCTCAAACACCATGCTATGCTTTTTGAGGTTGATGACACCCCCCATGTCTATAGCCCAGTCCAGTCCGAGGAGTGTAGGGTACGGATCTGTATCTTCCATGATTTATATGACCTCAAAGTCAGCTAGGAATTTTACTCCCGCGATATCTACCATGAATTTTGGCAACCGTCCCAGTGGGATTATCTTCTATTGATTCGCCATGCGCAGCTGGACAGTGGACCATTCCAATTTAGGTTCTCCCATGTGTTGCCACATTTTCTTTGGTAATACGTTCGCATCTAACCCCAGATCGAGAATAACTTGATCCATCTCTTAGTCACCAATATGCGCAGTCAACCAAATTTCTCTTCTGGTGCCTTTCTTATAGCCATGTAGTTTGTGCACATCCCTGGTCTCATGAATTGTGTTGGGTCGGGCTGCGCAGCTATGTAGTAATACTTGAATATTTTCTACAGCCTGTGGGTTACGTAGCAGTTTTAGACATGCCTTCAGAAAGGGTTCAACCCCGTCCTCTCTCTTGAGGTGCATTGGTGGCTGCGTAGGGCCTACCAATGGTTCATGTTCTTTGAAATTCACTCCTTCCCAAGAGGCAAGTTCCTCCTTGGCTCCCTGGGTGACCATCTCGTTGCGCATCATGACATTTACACTCAGATATGCATTCCTCAGTTCAGTTTTAACTATTTTCACATTCTGTGTAGGGGTGGGTTGTTTTTCCTTCATTTTGGCTATCAGGACCATGAAGTCTTCAATCTCATGGTCTAGCTGCCAACAATATTTTTAGGATTGCCTGGTGGGATTTGGGCAATCCCTTGCGAAGTGCCCTACCTCTCCGCAGTTATAATAGATCAGCTGCCCCCGCCCTCGTCCTACGCTTCCTCCCTGACCTCCCCTGCCCCTTGTTGGGGAGCCACCAAAGTTTGCGGGGGATCCTAGTGATGCAGGGTCTGATTGTACCCTATAGAGGTTCCCTCGATCTACAATCAAGTCATATGTGCAACAGTTCTGCTCATCGTGCCCTACCGATCAGCAGAACCTGCACCACTGTTGATTCAGTTCGCCCATACTTAGCCAAGGGCACTGGGTCGTATCACGTAGTCCCGCTACCTGGAAATCATCACACCATATCACAAATCCACTAGAGCCAGGGCGTATCAGACTAGGTCCTCCCACCTGCACTTAATCCGTCAATATAGGACATTGGTCCTTTATATGGCCATGCACTCGACATCGTATGCACCAGAGGTCTGTGATAGCTCCTTTTCCCCGTTCCATCCGTAAGCTCTGAATCTCCATGTGCATGGCTCCGAGCTGCTCTTGAATCTATTGTACTCCCCCCAACGTGTCATTCTTAGGCGCGACTTCAAGTTTCATGGCAGCTTCCAAGGATTTTTCCTGCGACTCGAAGGTCTGTTGGCCCATTGGTATACGTAAGTGAGGTAGCAACATAGCGATGAACCATTCTGTGTGTTATCTGTCGTCGTACTTGAACCCTCCTTCCCTAATTGCTTTCTTTAATCACTGATCGGCCTCCCACACCGACTCAGATGTATCTTGCTTGAAGTCTTTTACTTCTGCTACCAACTGGGAGTACGATTTTGGCTTCCGGAATTGTTGTTTTGAGGTATCCTTAATATCTTGAAGAGATGCGCTCCCGTTTTGAGATATGTACTGCATATACCAGTCCAATGATTTGTCTTCAAATGCTAAGGACAATTGTGCTCTCTTCACAGTATCGCTCACCACCCCTTGTGTAGTCCATATCGAGTCAGCCATGAACCAAAAACGATCCATGTCTTCATCGGCCGCGCCTTTAAAGGTAGGTAATTTCAAGTTTACTGCCATGTCTCCTTCTGGCGAGGTTCTGATTGAGGGCTTTTTCTCTGGAGAACGTTGCGTCGTTTCTCTTCTCAGTAGGCTACGGGCAGAGTGATCCTTTTCCTGATCACTTCGATAATACTCACCTCTCTGTGTTGTAATTTCTTCCATAGTAGCGCTCATTCACTTCCGTGTTATATCTTTAGTATTCGCTTGTTAGTACCTGATCACTTCCTCAGAATGCTATAGTCCCGGCAACGGAACCATTTCTTGGCTCGAGGGGTCTTGACCCAGGTTTGGAGCTCAAGGTTTGCCAACAAAGCCCTATACTACTAGCCATTTCGGCAGTGACTTGCTTTCATAGGTCAAAGTCTCACCCGAAGTAGTATGGGTCGGTGCTCGAACCCAGTTTCCGCACCCTGAGAAAGGATAGGTAAGACAAGAAGAGATGCATTTGGCCCTGCGATACCCAGATCACCTTATACTGCGTAGGGCCAAGTGGGTCTCTATTCGCATCCATGTGCACTAGATCTATAATTATATATGCTTCTATGACAGTATCACATCAATGCATAAACTAAACAGAACAGATCGAAGTACAGAAACACACGTCACAGATCTTCGCAGCTTAAATACAGAAATGCATAGCACAGTAATTACCAATAATTCATACACATATTACTCATAGATTCAGTCTTTTACCAACCTTTCTCATTCATTCATTCATCAATTATCCCTTGCAATTCCCTTCCTAGTCTGCGCACACAATAGTAGGGTCCACACATAGCTGGACTTGGATCTCCGTGCACACAGCCAGTAGGAGTACTTTCCCCGAAACCCAAACAAATATCTTAAACCACAATTCGAATCAATAGCCTTCATATCCTACCTTACAATACCAAAATGGTCCTCTATTTATAATAATCTAGCCTAGACTTTCCTATGGTCCGCATAATGTGGTTTTCAAACCCTTGGTTTACCCTTTTACCCATTATAATGCTTTCAGGGCTTTGACCCATCCCAAAACCCCTCCACTAGATTAAATCTAATCAAAAGTATCCAAAGTGGACCAGTTTCGCAGCTTGTGGGAGACCTTGTTCCAACATCTCTCCATTCACGATCCCAATTTCCATGCAATTCTTGCCAAAATTGTCGACAAATTACCCTAACTCGACACGTCAGAACAACGATGTCATCCCACTTGGTCCACATTTTTTTTATGGATCACAAAAAATCTTCTTCAAAGATATCTAAATATGGAACTTTGACAGCCTTTAGTTTCACAATTGTAGTCTTACACATTGGCGGAAAACACAAGGCCACAAAGGAGGTTCTACCAAAACATTTCCTAGTATGATGTTAGATACATCCACATTTCCATTCAAACTATAAACAATTTAGATCCATCTTAACTTCAGATCTATCAAGTGCAAAGAGGGACCAAATATCTAGATGTGAAAACCTTTCCTCAATTTTTGCACCCAAAAAAAAAATTAAATTGAACTCGAGGAAACGTTTACACATAAAGAGATGTAGAAAGGTGGATAGATGTGCATGTGATCACCACAGGCTTAGCTTTGATATGTTGTTTCATCAAGTATGAAGTGGAATATAAATGGCAATTTATGAAGAAAAATTATCCTTTTCTTAAATCCATTATTGATGGTTGTACTTGATCCTCTTGATCAGTGGTTGTCATTTATGTTAACCCAAGAAACACCATGGGCTACCCCGATATTTCATAGGAATTTGACTTGCAAACTTACTCTATTCCGAGTCAAGGATATTTGGGATGTTTTTTACTTTTTGATATGTTTCCATTTATATATGGCATGCCACGTAATTCTTCACGGTTTGAGAGATATTCATGATTGAAGTTAGTAACCCCATTTAGTAGGCTAAAACCCCATGGGGTTGTGGCATCACACTAATCATTGGTTTTAGTCATTGAATTGTTAATAATTAATAATTTTTAAGTTGCTAAAATCCCTCCAATGATCACTTGTTGAATACCGTCTCAACCTAAGCATTTATATAAATTGTGACCCTCATATCCTCCTCATGTAAGGATTTCGCTACTTATAACAATTCATCGTGGAATTTTCGCTATAAATTGTTTTCTGTGAAGCATTAGATGCTGAAAATAAAACCCCATTTGGGATGAATTCTAATGATGCTCGTGTCCAAATTTCAGATATTGGTTCGCTATATTTTCGGAGATATGATCTAAGGAAGTTAGGGTTTTTGCAGGCTCCCAAATTTCATGTCAAACAGGTGGCCTTGGGAAAATCATCATAACTTTCTCTCTTAGAATTGAATTCAAATTTTGTAAATATTGAAAGACATAGGACGGGCTGTAGTATTCTTTGTATCATTCTCAGGACCAAAGGTTGAAATAGTTACACGTGGAACTTCGTACAAGTTCGCCCTACTGAACCAGTCTATAATCAGGTCATCATAGGAGATTGGGAATAACTATTTCTTGAATAATCCAATGTTGATTATACCTATGAGGTTGGAAATAAAACTCATATGGATACCACAAAATGAAATTTCTGACCTTGGAGATCTGCAATTACACAGATACAAAAGATTCAATATTGTGCTTCTAGAAGGCGAGAAAATAATATACATTCAAGGATCACTACAGTAGGGACAACACATCAAAATTCAAGGATACTTCTGATATTTTATCACCAAATTTATCTTGATTGGATGCTCATCAATCAACTCAATGTAAGTCTTTCAAACTAGTTCTAACTAAACATTAGCCTCTTCTGTTTGAGAGGGTTCTCTCAAAGGGGTTTTATTATTTTGAATAAAGATAATACTAGATGGATAACTCTATGAATTGTGACTTGGTTTTGTATGATTGCAGGTTGAAAAATAAAGGCTTGATACCATTGGGCAATGGAGGCAAAATTAGTACCCTTAGTGACAATGGTTCTTCACATGGAAGCTGAGGAAAATAGAGGTTTTTAACAAAGATAATTCGTACACATAACATAGGAAAACACAGTAATTTAACCCCTAAAGGAAGTCAGAGCATAGTATTATGAATTTTGAGTAATTAGAATAAAATCTACTGCAAGTGATTAAACATAAAGATACAGATCAATAACACATCAAAACCTCATGAGAATCTCAGATCTGGAAGTAGAATGTCACGTTGTATTACTGATAATGGGTAAAACATACAAGCAACAATTTGGTGCAATATTCTCCAACCCTTTTCTCTTCGATGTCTAGTCTATAAATATACATTATTTACAATCTAGATGATCTACCCAACTCACTAGTTCTTTGAATTCTCTCTGACACCTATCATAACTGAAACCACTAACTTGAAACAGAAAAAGGACAACTATATTTAAAGTAAACAAACTCCTAATAAGACTCTATCTCCTATTTATTACATTTGGTTCTCCTATCAGTGAAAGAATTACGTAATTAATATTACATGCTCGAACAAAAAATCACCTTCACTTTACATATTTAAGACATCCCTATATCCGAGGAACACAATCCTACTTTTCAGGAGTGGATAACCCTTCACTTTAATCATTGTTTTAAATGATGAGATGGTTGTGTAGCACCTCTTTTGAGCCATGAATCTTTGCTAGTATGGTCCGGTGACATGTTGGAGGTCTCCAGCTGGAAAATGTGTTGTTGAGATGCTCAAAATTCTTCAAAAAGCTCCTCGCTACGAAATAGGGAGGTTTTGCAGTTTCATAGTGAGTTTTAGTAGCGTATGAAAACTTGTTTTTCCATCTATCTCTTTTACTCCTTTGTTGTTCCAACACCTTTATTATGCCAAGAAACCTTGCAAATAGTCAATCTCCCTTCATAAAACTTGACAAGACTGAGTTTTAAGGAAAAAAATGCACCTACAGAAATTTTCGTAGGGTATTTCTAGCCTCAAGCTTGAGGTACGCTATGAAACTGTCCAAAAGACAAGAAATTGTTGAATTCAATATTATCTTCAAAAATTTATCTCCAGGGTTAAAATTTAGGTTCTTTGTAAGTCATGAACCTCATCAAACACATTCCAACTCAATATTTTACTCCTGTGGTGTTTTATCTTCATTTACAATCAATTGGATGATGGGTTCTTCTACCACTTTCATCTTCAGCCCTTTCTTTTCTAACTCCACTTGAATCAAATCCAACTGCTCCTGAAGATCTTCCGCTTGAGATTTTTATGCTCTATTTTTGGATTGTAAGTGCAAGCTTATCCTTTTTATATGTTTGGCCTCTCCTCTTAGTGGTTGAGTCAATTTTATCAATTTATCTGTATTGTCCAAGGTTTTTGAAACACTTATGACTTTTTCTTCCCATATTTTCCTCACTTGTTCAAACTGAAGCTTCTCAGCTCTGTGTTTCTTTGCCTCTAGCTTTAAAACTAATATCTCTTTGCGTGCTTCCTTTAACTACTATTTGAGGATTTCTAATTCTAATTTTTCAATCATTTTCTCTTTGACCTTTCTTTGTTTGATAGCCAGTTCCTCCTTTGCAGGTAAAGATAGATCTATGATTCTTAGTGGTTGGGCAGCTTCATTTATTTTCTCAGTCTCTTTTCTTTCCATGACCTTCTTTGCATGTCTAGTCATTGGCTTCCTAGGTTGAAAAATGAAACCAACGTCATAGCCTACAAAATCTAGTTTTTTAGCAGTATTACCTTTCTTCATCTTTCTTCCTCCATCTTCAATGTATTCAACTTACACAATGGGTGACTCTTCAATGTGAATTTCATGCAGGATATCCTCTAAATTTCCTTTAGCCAATATCTGCCTCCTAGTGACTCTCTTGTTGCCTTGTTT
Source organism: Pinus albicaulis (assembly GCA_034641835.2). NCBI lineage: Eukaryota > Viridiplantae > Streptophyta > Pinopsida > Pinales > Pinaceae > Pinus > Pinus albicaulis. The sequence goes on from CM076578.1 coordinate 2,006,075,882, forward strand.
GCTGAATATCTACTTCAGTTTTGCAGGTGTTTTTTGAGGGATGTCACTCTCTTCTAAAGGCTTTGTTCTCATATCCACTAGCTCTGCTGGAGGTGTTCTATATTCATCTTCAACTTCTTCTACCACAACTGGTCGTGAAGTGGTTCTAGGTTTGGAGGCTTTCTTACGAGTAACCACATCAATTTCATAACCACTCATGAACAAGAAGGAAGTAAAATCTCTGTCTAACCTCCTCAATTCCTCTAACACTAAAAACTTAATTATACCATCATAAAAAAGAGAAGTTTCATTTCCTTTTTTTTGGTTTGAACCTTATCTGACATTTTCCCTAGACTTTTGTATAAATATAAAGGCAAGTCAACTAACCTATTACCTACAAAATGCAGAAGAAGTCTGACATGATAGGAGTAGACCATGTGAAACCTTCCTTCACAAGTAAAGTACTTCTGAATGACCATCAACAAATTTGCATAATTCTCCTTCATAAAACTCCTAGGGATAGCATTTGTCAGATCAATTTCAATGTGTTCTTGCTTGATGAACTCTTTGTAATCTTTCATTGTGTATTTGATACCTTTAAACCACTTTTAACCTCCTATAAGGATTCTTGTAGCTGATGCTATGCTCTCTGAAGTCACTGTAAGGTTCAGAATTCCAACCTTTAAAGTTGTTCCTGTGAAGTTGGTGGAAAAATGCTTTAAAACCTGTAAATGAAAGCCCTGCAACCTCTGATATAATTGCAAGTAGCCAGTCCTTCTGAAAACATCCATGGAAATAAGGTCTTCATTGAGTAAATTAATTTCCATGGGCTCATAACTGTGACAATGGCCACCCTTATTTTTCTTTCTTCATGTAGCCATGGATGTATGATGCAGGAGCATCAAGCTCAATTTTCATTATTTAACTATGTAATAAGGGGAGTGAGACATTTTAATTATTTTATTAATTAAATTGTTTATTTTTAATAAATTAGGAGAGAAATTATAAATGTGAGGATTATTGTATATATTCTTTTAATAATTAAAAGGATATGAGTGAAATAGAATTAGGTAGAAAATTTAGGGTGTAGGAATTCTATGTACGGAACTTTGTTGAGTCCACACCTAGAATGAATCTAATTTAGATTTAGTTGAGATTTGTGTGGAGAGATTTTTCGAATGGAGTAAATCCATATTTTTGTATAAATAAGAGAATTGTATGAGAGTGTAAACAAGAGGAGGAGGGGAGTGAGAAGTGAGAATCCAGAGAGTGTGAGGAGTGGTTCAAGAGATTTGTAAAGGGCCAAGAACCGAAAGAATCTCTCGATTGTAATATATGGCCAAAGATTTCTGATGTTATTTTATATCTGTGTTTTCTTGTATAAGCTCTCTTTCGATTATATGTCTATTTGGTTGAAGCAAATAGCATTTTAATGATTTTTTCTAAAGTGTTTAAGGAAGGAGGAAGAGTTTATCATTTTATATGCGGGAATCTGATTTAACCCAGATTTCCTGCATCATTTGGTATCAGAGCAGAAAAAATATCTGTTTTGGATATATGCATAGACTGTGTGTGAACATGTGAATGCAGGTAGATAAATATGTTAAAGAAATAACGCAGGCTTGTGTGCGTGGTCTTAAGTGGTGCAAGTTGCGTGATGTCTTAACTCTTTTGGGTGGAGTCCACATCTCAGCTGAAGAGCGCAGGTATACGTTATCAACATCATTATCACAGCAAAGGAAAGTGGTTTAACAGGCTGTAGATTACATACAAATCAGGATTGGGTTTCTTGGGACATACATCTTATATGCACATGAACACAGGGACATACAGGCTTATATGACATGGCATACGTGCCACCATCGACGAGTTGTGTCACGATGAGCTCGTGCTACAGAGGGTGCACGTCTGGTAAGTAGTGTGTCATTTTATCATAGGTAATGAACCCTAATCTGCGGTGTTAATAACTCAGCATCCCTGTGTAAACTAATTGAGTATTTATGTATATACATATTGTTTAAATACGATGACTTGAGTCTTCTCGATTGGGCAGTATCATTTGCTTAATGGTGAATGGGTTAGCAAAATAGATTTGCGTTAAACTAGAATTGACTCCTAGTATGGAGGCTTTGTTGTCGATACAGTGTTGAACATTGAACCACAGTGGCCATGCGTGGAGGCTACATGAGGTCTGGTTGATACATACATGCGTTTTATTGTATATGGTGAGAGTAAATGGTGACAACGTTGAAATGGCTGAGCGATGTTAATGTCAAGTAATAATGTAGGTGAAGGAGGATAGAACATCCCCAGCATGAAAAATTTGCGATAAAAGCGCAAACGTAGGTAATTATTCCTTAGACAACATCCTCCGCAGGCCGTGAGTAATGATTTGCATATGAATAAATTTTGATGTTTATTGGGAGTCTACGTTTGGTGGGATTGATTGTAAGCTATGGAAATTGGTATGGTAACATTACTTACGGTGGGTTTGAAATGTGTTGAGGTATGACTTGAATTATGTTAACGTTAAAGTTTCAACCTATGCTATGTTAAATGCTATGTGGATTAACCTTGAGTACATGTGGCTGGAATCGAATGGGTTATATGGATACAAAATATGAAGGTTGGGGCTGCCATATAATTTTTAAATTCATGTTAGTCAATCCTTTAAATGGATTTCGTTCAAGTGGGGTCTTAAAAAAAAATACCATTTGGAAAGAAATAAATGGTATGTGGTTTCGACACATTTACATCATTGTGTTGGGAAATAATTGGGCATTTCACATTGATTGAAGTAGTGGAAATCTGGCATATCTGGACCAACAAGAGGTAAACTAGTTTCATAAGGAAGAAAAGTTCGGGCCTTATTAAAATTATACATTTTACTACAATAAATTGATTGGTAGGAATTGTGTGTTGTTTTTCCTACATTATCTGGTAGTGGGTTTTGACATTTGCATGAGTGGCATTTGTGTGAAGGAGTTTGAATGATGTACCATTTATAATATGCATTTGTATGGTGCATGAAAGTACAGATGAGAGATGGAACAAGATCACACAGAGATCTTGAAGGTGATATGATATTTTTTATTTTAAATCTAGCTTTGAAGATGATATTTGCAAAATACAGGTTGCAGATTGTTGAATGAAATATCAACAAACAAAGGTCATAGTTTTAAAAGTACTGTTGAAAGAGACTAGAAATATTTTTTGAATGAAAGAAAAGTGTGGGCAGAACCTTGACGAATTCGAATGAAGATTGGATAAGAAGGACAATTTTGTGCATGTGAGTTGAAGCCTAGAGAGATCAGAGAGATGCTTAAAGAGGTTCCAAAGAATAGAGAGCCAGTGCTTGCCAAAGACCAAGTCCAAAGAGAGGATTGGTGAGGTAAGTGGTAGCAGGGAGGACTTACTATTGCAAAGGCTTTAGTACAACTTATGACGAGTGAGTAAGGAACTCATGAAGATAGAGACAAAGATGAATATTGAAGGTCATTGGAGAGGTTCTAAAGAATACCACAGCAGAAGAAAGGAGAAGGAAGATGCCAAGTCAAATGGCATGAGAATGAGTCAAGATCTTATTGACAAAGAGAGAGAGCTGAGATAAATTTCCATCTTGAGTTGTTGATGGAAATGTTACGGAGAATTAAATTAGACCAAAGATGTGGATGGAGTATTAAGAGGAAAATCACATGGCATAGATTGAAAGTGATGTGGGAACATAGAGTGAGTGTTTAGTTGAAGGAAGAGTTATTGATTTTAAAGGAATATTTGATATGTGAGCCAGAAATTGGTCCATTACTTTCTGAAAGTAATTATGGGACAAAAGAGAAATTTACAGAGGAACTGAATCAAATGAAGGATTCAAAGTAGCAAAGGGAGATGATGACTAAAGCATCAAGTGAGACCATAAGGTCTTATGTTCTTAAGACTAATGGTTTGTGTGTGATTGTAGGTACATCACAGGGTGTTGAAAAAACTATGAAGTTTGTTAAAGAAGAAGAGTTGAATTTGGAATCTATTCAAAATCATGCTGAGATAGCAAGATCTCATAAAGAAATGAAGACAGAGGGATCTCATGGAAATATTCAGTAGAATATTGAAGTAGAGGGAGAAGAGCCATCTGATGATTGGTCAATAGAAAATGAAGGTTTGGAAAGTTGTGTAAAATTTCCAAGTTCTACCCCAATTGAGATTGTTAAGTTATACATAAAGTTAGATCATTAGAGAAGAGAGTTGGAAAAGCAGAGGATCTATACTCAGGGTGAGTTGCTGAAAGAGAAAGACAAAGAACAGGGAGACATTCTTCTAACAGATGATATGGAGGAGGGACTAGCTGACAGTCTCATGGAGTATTTACATCAACATACTGATATGCTGATGGAGGAAGAAATTTCAGAGCAGCATACTTAAATGTTGTCAGAGGAGAAAGAGGCACTGAGGCCTTATGTTATTTATTTTAATAATTGTTTTGTGAGTATAGGTTTTATTGCAGATGCTGGAGAAGATCTATTGGATAGAGAAATTAGAATGATAAGGAGGATAATGATGAAAGTATCCCAGAAGTAGACAACGATAGTAAAACAAAGAAGAAGCAGCAAGAGGAAGATAACAAAAGACTGTGAAAGCATAGCCAGTGGAGCGATGCAACATAAAGTGTGCAGACCTGGAGAAACACAACAAACAAAAGCAACAACAAATAGAGAATTGCAACACAAGATATGGGATCCAGGAAAACAAAGATCCGAAACACATGATCAGGTGATCATGGCTAAATTTCAACCTTGGGAGTCTGATGCAGGAGCATCAAGCTCAATTTTCATTATTTAATTATGTAATAAGGGGGGTGCGACATTTTAATTATTTTATTAACTAAATTGTTTATTTTTAATAAATTAGGAGAGAAATTATAAATGTGAGGATTATTGTATATATTATTTTAATAATTAAAAAGATATGAGTGAAATAGAATTAGGTAGCAAATTTAGGGAGTAGGAATTCTATGTACGGTACTTTGTTGAGTCCACACCTAGAATGAATCTAATTTAGATTTAGTTGAGATTTGTGTGGACATATTTTTGGAATAGAGTAAATCCATATTTTTGTATAAATAAGAGAATTGTATGAGTGTAAGCAAGAGGAGGAAGGGAGTGAGAAGTGAGGATTCAGAGAGTGTGAGGAGTGGTTCAAGAGCTTTGTAAAGGGCCAAGAGCTGAAAGAAGCTCTCCATTGTAATATATGGCCAAAGATTTCTGATGTTATTCTATAACTTTGTTTTATTGTATAAGCTCTCTTTCAATTATATGTATGTTTGGTTGAAGCAAATAGCATTTTAATGAGTTTTTCTGAAGTGTTTAAGGAAGGAGGAAGAGTTCATCGTTTTATATGAGGGAATCTAATTTAAACCAGATTTCTTGCATCAATGTCTTATAGTCTTCACAACCTCACTTGCTCGATGACATGTGCAGAGTTCAATTTTTCTAGAAACCTTCTTGGCTTGACGAAGTAGCTCTCCAAAAATTGACTCAAATGCAATGATAAAGCACAATATGACAAAAGGCTAATTCAGGTGAGGTTTAATAGTTTAAGTGATGGATCAAGCTTCAATCATGACACATACAATCCCAAAAAGGTAATGATGACATCAAATACGGCTACGTACATTTGAAATTACCATAACAACCTTGAATGACCTCTACCCTTACTTCTCTAATTAGAAAATGACACCTCATACAATTCTGAAAAGTCAGGTTAAAAAATGGATTTTTGTAGAGAAATTAGTTAAGCCTCAGACAGATTCACTACGAAACTATTAGGTAGTTTCATAGTGAAATCTATTGTTTTCCTATGTAGAACGCTACGAAAATATAAAAAACTGACATATGTGCCCTTTTTCTTTTGAATGCATGGGAAATGACAACTAAAACCATATGTGATTGATTTGACTGAAATGGCATAAATGAAGGTTGTCACGAAACTTAGGATAGGCTAAAAATGTAAAAAAAAATCTATACCACATTGAAATGACTTAGAAAACCTTATCCATTTGGTGAGTGACCATTATGACCCTATCAAGAAATGTTTCACAATTTAATGAGTGATAACAGTGTCTCCACTTGGGATGGTGTGCCCCTGTGGTACACCAAAGAACCTGTAGTTACAGTGCCATCCATATTTTTGGAAATAAACTTCTAAAATTTTCCAAGCCTTCTTAAAACTCTTATGGCCTTCACCTCGGGCACAAGATTGATGATTACTGCTGAAAAAACAAAATTTTTACCTACTGAAAAGATGCTCAGTCTACTTTGAGCTTATTCACACACACTCCTACCTACCCTAACAAATGCAATCTTCATGTTTGATTCAAGCAACATGAAACCTCAAATAAAGCCAGTCAATGAGTTGATCTGATACCTGTACTCCTTGACTGTACTTGAAACAAAAGAAAACTATCTTCCGAAATGATAAAGGTAAGAGAAGATGGGTCTGATTTTCACAATGAAAACATAATTGGAAATTTGATTGTAGAACTGTTCCATGTATTCAGCTATAGGATCATAGAAGACATAGTTTGTTTGATAATCCTCAAGAAATTTTGTAGTTTTAGACAGCTCATATATGCTTTCCTTAGCATCATAATATTTCAGTTGTGTGCTATCAAACTGATTTTCATGAACAAGGTATTCTTCCTCAATCTCAAAAGAAAAAGGTAGCGACAACTTCTCTTTGTATTTTGGCATGAAAAACTTTTGAAAATATTGTTGTTGACCATGAAGAATATAGGATTGAATTTGATCTTATAAAACTTCCATGTATTTCTCAATGTTCTTAGCAACTTCATCCAAAAATTGAATCCTATCTTCTGACTTGCACTCAAATGACTTTAAATAAGAACACAAGGACAAAGAAAATTTTTCATCCACTTCCTCATTAGTGTGATCATCATTCCATTGTTTAAAACATTGAATGGAAGGAGATTCTACCACCAGCTATGTTCATTCCATCCATGTTTCCAAAAAAAAAGGGCCAAAAATATGCAAATGACTTAATAGATATGACAGGAAAACTTTCAATCCATTGTTTACATTTCCCTTGAAATGAATCATAGAAAAATATGATGAAAATATCTTCATGTCTGACTCTAAGAAGCTCATTAAAGTCACGAAAATATGATATATGCTTCAAGGTAAAACTCAAATATTCTCCATTAAATTTTGGACCATTCCTTAAAAAATATGCATCCTTGGGAAAAGAATTTCGGAAACCATAAATTTCTGAAAAATATACACATGCATACCTCGAAACAAGAATGAAAACATCTAAGTTCTTCATAATTCTAGTGGAATCACCATGATGCTATGATTTTTTCAATCCTTCAACAATGGAGTCGCCAAGGTAGTTCTACAACCTCAAAAATTTATGAGCTCTTGCTACCTCCAAGAGTACTTCAGCTTCACTCTTTGGAGAAAAACTTCGGGAAATATGTCTTCAGAATCCTAGCAGATGCACCAAAACGTTATCACCAAATTGATCTTGATTGGTTGCTCATCAATCAACTCAATGTACCTCTTTCAAACCACTTCTAACTGGAGATTAACCTCTTCAGTTTGAGAGGGCTTTCTCAAACAGGGTTTATGATTTTGAATAAAGATAATACTATATGGCTAACTCTATGAATTGTGACTTTTTTTTGTATGATTGTAGGTTAAAAAATGAAGGCTTGCTACCATTGGACTATGAAGTCAACATCAGTACTCTTAGTGACAGTGGTTCTTCTCATGGAAGCTGAGGCAGATAGAGGTTTTTAAAAAAGATAATTCATGCGCATAACATAGGAAAACACAGTAATTTCACCCCTAAATGAAGTCAGAGAATAGTATTATGAATTATAAGTAATTAGAGAAACACTATACTGCAGGTGATTAAACATAAAGATACAGATCAATAACACATCGAAAACCTCATGAGAATATAAGGTCTAGAAGTAGAATGTCACTTTGTATTACTGATAATGGGTAAAACATACAAGCAGGAATTTGGTGCAATATTATCCAACCCTTTTCTCTTCGATGCTTAGTCTATAAATAGAGATTCTTTAAAATCTAGATGATCTGCCCAGCTGGCTAGATCTTCGAATTCTACTCTGACACCTATCCTAGTTGAAACCACTAACTTGAAACAGAAAAAGGACAGTTATCCTTAAAGTAAACAAACTCCTAATAGGACTCTATCTCCTATTTATTACATATGTTTCTCCTATCAGTGAAACAGTTACATAATTAATATTACATGCTCGAAGGAAAAATTTCCATCACTTTACATATTTAATACATCCCTAGATCTGTGGAACACAGTCCTAGTTTTTAGGACTGGATAATCCTTCACTTTAATAATTGTTTTAACTAATGAGCTGGATGTGTAGCACTCCTTTTGAGCCATGAATATATATTGGTATGGTCCACTGACATGTTGGAGGTCTCCAACTGGAAAATGTGTTGTTGATATGCTCAAAATTCTTCAAAAATCTCCTCGCTACGAAATAGGGCACTTTAGGCAGTTTCGTAGCGAGTTTTAGTAGTGTATGAAAACTTGCTTTCCATCTATCTCTTTGACTCCTTTGCTATTCCAACACCTTTATTATGCCAAGAAACCTTGAAAATAGTCGATATCCCTTCATCAAACTTGACAAAACTGAGTTTTAAGGAAAAAATGCACCTACATAAATTTTTTGTATCATATTTCTAGCCTCAAGCTTCGGGTATGCTACAAAACTATCCAAAAAAAAAAAAATTTCTGAATTCAAGATTATCTTCAAAAATTGATCTCCAGGGGTTAAATTTAGGTTCTTTGTAAGTCATGAACCTCATCAAACACATTCCAACTCAAATTTTTACTCTTGTGTTGTTTCATCTTCATTTACAATCAATTGGCTGATCGGTTCTTCTACCACTTTCATCTTCAGCCCTTTCTTTTCTAACTTCACTTGAATCAAATCCAGCTGCTCCTGAAGATATTCCACTTAATATTTTAATGCTATGTTTTTGTATTGTAAGTGAAATTTTATCCTCTTTATGTATTTGACCTCTCCTCTTAGTGGCAGAGTCCATTTTATCAATTTTTCTGTATTGTCCAAGGTTTTTGAAACACTTGTGACTTGTTCTTCCTAGATTTTCCTCATCTATTCAAATTGGACCCTCTCATCTCTGTCTTTCTTTGCCTCCAACTTTAAAACTGATATCTCTTTAACTTATTTCTTCAACTGCTCTTTGAGGGTTTCTATTTCTGATTTTTCAATCATTTTCTCTTTGCCTTTTCTTTTCTTGATAACCAATTCCTCCTTTGTTGTTGAAGACAAATCTACAATTCTTGGTGGCTGGGTAGATTCATTGGTTTTCTGAGTCTCTTTGCTTTCCATGACCTTATTTGCATGCCTGGTCATTGGCTTCCTAGGTTGAAAAATGAAACCAACATCATCACCTACAAAATCTAGTTTTTTAGCAGTATTACCTTTCTTCAGATTTCTTCCTCCATCTCCAATGTCTTCAGCTTGCACAATGGGTGAATCTTCAATTTCAATTTCATGCAAGATATCCTCGAAATTTCCTTTAGCCAATATCTAGCTCCTAGTGACTCTCTTGCTTCCTTGTTTGCTGACTATCTACTTATGTTTTGTAGGTGTTGTTTGAGGGATATCACTCTCTTGTAAAGGCTATGTTCTGATGTCCACTGGCTCTACTGGAGGTGATCTATCTTCTTCTTCAAATTATTTTGCCACAACTGCTAATGAAGTAATTCTAGGTTTGGAGGCTTTCTTAGGAGTAACCACATCAATTTCATAACCACTCATGAACAAGAAGGAAGTCCAATCTCTATCTAACCTCCTCAATTCCTCTAACACTAATGGCTTAATTATACCATGATGAAAAAGATAAGTTTCATTTCCTTCTATTTTTATTTGAACCTTATCTGACATTTTCCCTAGACTTCTATATCAATAAAAAGGCAAGTCAAGTGACCTCTTACCTACAAAATGAAAAATAATTCTGAGATGATAGGAGTAGACCATTTGAAACCTTCCTTCACAAGTAAAGTACTTCTAAATGACCATCAATAGCTTTGCATAATTCTCCTTCATAAAAATCCTAGGGATAGCATTTGTTAGATCAATTTCACTATCTTCTTGCTTGATGAACTCTTTGCAATCCCTCATTGTGAATTTGATACCTCTAAACCATTTTTAACCTCCTCTAGGGATTCCTATAGCTGATGCTATGCTCTATGGAGTCACTGTAAGGTTCATAATTCCAACCTTTGAAGTTTTTCCTCTAAAGCTAGTGGCCATATCCTTTGAAACATGTAAATGAAAGGCCTGCAACCTCTAAAAAAATTGCAAGTAGCCATTCCTTCTAAAAACCTCCATGGCAGTAGGGTCTTCATTGAGTAAATTCATGTCCATGGGCTCATACTTGTGACAATGGCCACCCTTATTTTTTTTTCTTCTTGTAGCCATGGATGTCTTATAGTCTTCACAGCCTCACTTTCTTGATCACACATGCAGAGTTCAAATTTGCTAGCAACATGCTTGGCTTGATGACTAAGCTCTCCATAAATTGACTCACATGCAATGATAAAGCACAATATGACAAAAGGATAATTGAGCCGAGGTTTAATAGTTTAAGTGACAACTCAATCTTGAATCATGACACATACAAGCCCAAAAAGGTAATGATGACATCAAACATGACTTTGTAAATTTGAACTTACCATAACAACCTTCAATGAAGTCTACCCTTACTGCTCTAGTTAGGAAATGATAAGTCATATAATTCTTACAAGTTAGGTTAAAAAACAGACTTCCGTAGCGAAATTATTTAAGGATATGATAGATTCGCTACAAAAATATTAGGTAGTTACATAGCAAAATCTTTTGTTTCCCCGTGTAAAATGCTAAAAAAATCTATAAAACTAACAGATATGCCATTTTTCTTTTAAATGCATGGGAAATGACAAATGACACCATATGTGATTGATTTGACTAAAATGGCATAAATGAAGGTGGTCATGAAACTTAGGATAGGCTAAAAATGAAAAAACAATTCCTATACCATATTGAAATGGCTTAGGAAACCTTATCCATTTGGTGAGTGACCTATATGACCCTATCAAGAAATGTTTCACAATTTAATGAGTGATAAGGTGCTACAACAAGGTAAGTATGATTAGTGTTTTAATTTTAATTTAAATATCATCTTTGACATGTGTTTTTGCAGGATAGTGTAAATATTTTGTATGTATATTTGATTGGGTTTTTTTCATAAATGTTGAACATATTTACATTTGAATTTTGAATATTTATCTAACATATGGTTTGCGGGACAGTGTAAGTATTTTGTTTGTATATTGGTTTGGTTCTTGTTCATTAATCCATGTGCAAGAAGGATGACACTATAGGACAACTCAGACACATACTAGAAGGACAATGCAACGCTAAAGTATTATTACTTGAAGAAAGCACAACAATACCTTAGCAGCTGCTAGCGTTCAAAGAAGAAGTGTAAATTCAAGTATCAGGACATGTTAAAAGTCAGTATTGAAAAAATAATCATTGTAAAATTGTAAAAGAGTCATTATTGTAAAGATTCAATCTACTTAGAGTTGGAGAGGATTTTTCGGGAGGTATAAGTGTCATTGTTGGATAAGGTTATGGTTAGTTGCAGGTCATAGTGTGATTGGGTGATTGGTCTAGTTCAAGCAAATAATTGCGAATAATATTGTATCATGGATCATTGTCCCTGGTATGGGAGTCCATACTCTTGTCTTACCTTTTATCATTATAGGGTGGAAGGGAGGTGCTAGGTTGGTGCATCAAGTCACCTATAGGTTGGAGCTTGTGAACTCTTTAGGGTGGTAGGTTGGTCTAGGATGTCTCAGCATCCATTCAGTTGACTATTAAAGAAACCATGGCATTCGGACATCCTTCCAGTGGGAGCTGGAGAAGAATTATTTTCTATAATTATAGGAAGTTGTACCTTTTATTTCAGTTGGGGCTGAAGATTAAAGAATTTATTAGAAAATCTTTCAGTGGGTTTTGACCCAGAGGGGGTTTTCCACCTAAAATTCGTTTACCTATTCTATTATATTGTTTATTTTTGTTATTGGATAAACATCAAGAATAGCTGAAGATTAACTAATGCTATGAAAATATTTAAAATGTTCTAATTGATAAGAAATATTGATTCACCACCCCCCCCTCTCAATATTTCCAATAATTGGAATCAGAGCTTGGTTCCTTCAATAGCAGTGTAACAACTGGAAGGAGATCATGGAGTATACTAAGAATATAATTCCTCTACTCAATGGAAATAAATACACACTTCAGAGTGGAAGAATGCAGGTTCATTTTCTGGTGCAAGGATATGAAGTATGGGAAATCATTGAAAGAGGCTTTACAATGACCCATGATGAACAAGGAAAGAAAAATATGGTATATGATGCAAGGGATAAATATCTAATTATCAACAGTCTTATCAAATCTGTCTATCTTAAGGTACTGAGTTTGAAAACTACTAAAGAAGTATGGCGCAAGCTTGAGAATATATACGCAGGTGACTCAAGTGTGAAAGAAGCAAAGCTTCAAATATACAGGTCAAAATTTGAGAAACTAAAAATGAATGAAGATGAAAATATTGATGCATACTTACAACTTTTTGCTGAAATAAAAAATGAATTGGAAGGTTTGGCAGAATCTCTCGGCACAAAAATTGTTGTCCGAGATATCCTTAGAACGTTGTCGGCAAGATTCAACCCAAAGGTATCTGTTTTGAAATATAGTTTGAATCTAGCCAATCTCAGCAAATATGACTTGCATGGAGTTCTTATGGCCTACGAAATGAGGAATGAAGAACATAACAACACATCTCACCTAGAAGCATCATTTTCCACATCCAAGAAAACTAGTAAGGACAAGCATACTCCAAAAGAGAACTTACAGTTGTAAGGAAGAAGATGAAGAAGAATTTTCAGATAAATAATTTTCCTACTTCATGCGAAAAATGAGAACAGGTACGAGGAAATTCGAATATAAACTTCGATTGATATGTTTCAATTGTGGTGATGCTTTTTCAGTCAAGTGTACTCACAAAAATGAGGGTGTTATGAAAGGAAATAAAGGTTTGAGGAAGTTCAACAAGAAAGGAAACAAGAAATGGTTTAATAAGAGTTTCTTCTCCAAAGAAGATAGCTCCTCATTTGATGAAGACACTGATAATGAGGAATAAATCATCGGAAGAGTGTTGTGTATGGCCAAGCATAATAAGCAAGAAGCATCTAACAAAGAAGGAGAAGAAGAAGAAGAGATAACTGAGGTTGAATTTCAAAATGAAGTGATTAGGGTTATCAAAGAGCTCAACATCAAGAAGAAGCATGTCAACACTCTTTAAGACGAATTAAAGATAGAAAGGGAACATGTCCTGAATCTTAAAAGAAAGGTTGAAGAATACAAACAAGTTGAAGAATCACTTAGGGAAGAATTAAAGTAAAGCAACAAGGAAAGAGAAGCATTGGAAGCTGAAATAGTTTCTCTTCGAAAGAAAGTAAAAAATGGAAAAACTCTTCAAAACTACACCAATAGCTCCAAGGCATTGGAAGAAATCATCAAAAATCAACGATCAAACTGTGACAAGACTAGTCTTGGTTACAAAGAAAAATCTGAAAAGGAGCGAAGTCCTTCTATGATAAAAAAAGAAGATGTATATGCAAAATCTAACAAGCAGGTAGACCTTCTAGCCAACTCAACAAATCAGGACTCACAGGAAGAACCATGGAAGACAATCCCTCAAAGAATATTTCCTCCCAGGTATCAACCTATCTTCTATGGTCATTGTTATTCATGTGCAAGGTTTGGACATAGAGATATAGAATGTCACACGTATTTTTGGAATAAATATAGTTTCTGGAGATGTTACAGAAATGGATATTTCGGAACTCAACATAATATTAATAGATTTGATCACTTGAGAGACATTTTCAAATGTTACAAATGTAGCAATTTTGGACACCTGGCTAAATATTGTAGACTTGCAAATTCCTCAAAGGAATTCTTGCAAAATCACAATGAATAAATATGGAAAAAGAAGACTGAAAAATGTGGTATCGCTCTCAAGGCTCAAAGAAACAGAAACTTTAGGTATGTTGATAGTGGTTGTTTAATGCATATGACTAGAGATAATAATAAGTTCATATCCTTGAAGGAAAATAAGGATGGAACATTGTCATTCGGAAATGATGGGACTTCAAATGTCATAGGACTAGGTACAGTCACACTTGGAAGAAAGAATGAATTAGTGAAATATGCATTTTTGGTTGAATATATGAATCACAATCCGCTCAGTGTTGGAAAAATTTGCGATCAAGGACACATGATGCTATTTAACTCTAAGAAATGTGAAATCAAGAAAGGAAAGCTCAGTAAAATTGTGGCTAGAGAAAGGATAGCACCAAATGACATATATATTTTGGATGAGACACTTAAAGGGTGATTTTTGGTGAAAGAAGCCAAAAGTTGGTTATGGCATAAACGAATAGGACATATAAATTTTGACAATTTGGTCAGTATTAGCAAGAAGGAAGTAGTAAGGGAAATGCCTAAAATTTCAAAGACCACCATTACGATATGTGAATCTTGTCGGCACGACAAGCAAACAAAATTTGAGTTCAAGACAAAAGAACAATTTGCATCACTTCCATTGGAATTAGTACATACTGATCTATGTGGTCCTATGAGAACAAAAGGTTTAGATGGAGAATTATATTTTATGCTAATGATAGATGATTACACCAAAATGACATTCCTCATCTTCTTAAAGAAAATGTGACCAAGGCATTTGAAATTTTTAGAATCTACAAGGAATTGGTAAAATGAAACTGATTTGAAGATAAAATGTCTGAGATCAGATAATGGCGAAGAATTCACTTCCAAGGTATTTCAGTAGTAGCATGATTAAAATGGAATAAAAATGAAATTCTCAAAAGCCGGAACACCGTAGCAAAATGGAGTTGTTGAAATAAAAAATAGAACCATACAGGAAATGGCCAGAACAATGTTAAATGACTCAAAGTTAGATGATAAATTATGGGTTCAAGAAATCGATACAACTGTATTCATTACAAACATAGGTTTGCTAAGGAACAATTGTAACATGACTCCATATGAATTATCGAAAGGAAGAATGGATAACGTCAAATACTTCAAAATATTTGGAATCATAGGCTACATCAAAAGAGAAGATAAAAAATTTGGCAAGTTCGATTCCCATGTCGATGAAGGTATTTTCGTTGGTCTGCAAAGGATATGCAAAAGTTGAAGGAATTGATTTTGAAGAAACATTTTCTCTTGTTTCTAGAATGGAAGCTATGAGAATGTTTCTCACTTATGCATGCTTGAGAAAAATAAACTTCTACCAAATGGATGTTAAGTCATCCCTTCTAAATGGTTAATTGGAAGAATAAGTTTACATTGAAAAACCGGCAGATTTTCTGCTCTCTAAAAAGGAAGACTATGTATGCAGATTAAAGAAGGCACTATATGGTCTCAAGCAAGCTCCAAGAGCTTGATATGGTCATCTTGATGGATATCTACATCAACAAGGATTCAAGAAAGGAAGCACCAACAACAATATCTATGTGAAAATGGATCAATGTAACCTAAAAATTATTGAGGTATATGTAAATGATATAATTTTGGGAAGCAATGATGACAAATTAAGTAAAATATTTGCCACAAAGATGCAAAATGAGTTTGAAATGTCTCTACTTGGTGAGCTGACATACTTTTTAGGGCTTCATATATCTCAGTAGGATAAAGGAATATTTATATACCAAACCAAGTACATCAAGGAAATTCTCAAGAAATTCAAGATGGAAGATTGAAATCTTATCCTTACCCCAATGGTAATTGGTTGCAAGATAAGTTTATATAATTCGTCAAAGGATGTGGACCAGAGGCTGTATAGATCTATGATTGGAAGTCCTCTATATGTGACAGCTTCTCTGCGAGATGTAATGAAGGTAGTTGGACAAGTTGCAAGATTCCAAGAAGCACCAAAATAATCTCATATTATTGATGTCAAAAGAATTCTATGATATCTTAATGGCACAACAGAATATGGTTTATGGTATCCCAAAGGAAAAAATATAGTTATGCAAGCTTATACTAATGTGGATTAGGCAGGAAGTGTTGATGATCGAAAGAGTACTAGTGGAGAAGCATTATAGCTAAGTGGTCGCCTTGTTACATGGTCAAGTAAAAAGAAGTCTTCAATCTCGGTATCCACATCAGAAGCAGAATATATTGATGCAACAGCCTTTTGTACTCAAGTTCTTTGGATGAAGAAAAATTTGCAATATATTCAACTCAAGTTTGATGATGCTATTCCCATATTTTGAGATAACACTAGTGCTATCAGTATTTCCAAGAATCCCATGATGCATTCCAAACAAAGCACATTCCGATAAAATATCATTTTGTTAGAAAGCAGGTCACCAAAAACAATATCGAGCTTGAATATGTTGGCACAATGGAACCAATTGTTGACATATTCACCAAACCATTACCTCGTGAAGCATTTGAGTATCTTCACCTAAAGCTTGGGATTCTCCCAAGTTCAGATTAGAATCTTTCTCTTATCTAACTAAGTAAAAGAAGGGGGGAGGGAGGGGAGTTGAGGTGTCTATAGGTCCGCAGGATGACGTTTGTCAGGGTGATTTACCCTTTTCTATTGATGACAAAGGGGAGGTAATGGTGTAGGAAGAGGTGTCATGATCACAGGGGGAGTACTTGTGTTTCCATCAATGTGAAAGGGGGAGCTTGTTGATTAGTGATTGTCATTGATGTCAACCCAAGCAGCACTAGGGGCTACCCCGATATTGCATAGGAATTTTGACTTGACAACTTACTCTATTCTAAGTCAAGGATATTTTGGATGGTTTCTAATTATCGATATGTTTCTGTCGATATATGGCATGACACGTAATTCTTCAAGGTTTGAGAGATATTTGTGTTTGATGTTAATAACCCCAATTAGTGGGCTAAAACGCCATGGGGTTGTGGCATGAAACTAATAATTGGTTGTGGTAATTGAGTTGTCAATAATTAATAATTTTTAAGCTCCTAAAATCCATCCAACGTTCACTTATTTAATACCCTCTCAACCTAAGAATTTATATAAATGTTTACCCTCATATCCTCCTCATATAAGGATTTCATTACTTATAACATGTCATCATGGAATTTTAACTATAAAGTTTTTCCTATGAAGATTCAGATGTTGAAACTACAAACACATTTGGGCGAAATACTGATGAAGCTCGTGTCCTAATTTCAGTTATTGGTTCCCTACATTTTCGGAGATATGATATGAGGAAGTTAGGGTTTTTGAAGGCTCCCGAATTTCATGTCAAACAGGTGACCTTGGGAAAATCATCATAACTTTCTCTTTGAGAATTGGATTAAAATTTCGTAAAAAGTGTTAGAAAGAGGACGGGTTTTAGTTTGTTTTTTATCATTTTCATGATCAAAAATTCAAACATTGACACATGGAACTTCTTACCATTTCTCTCTACTAAACTAGTTGATAATCAGGTCATTGTAGGATATTAGGCATAACTATTTCTTGAAAAATCCAATGTTGATAAGACATACGGGGTTGGAAACAAGACTAAGAGGGCTACCATAGGACTAAATTTAAGACCTTGGATATCTAAAATTACACAGATATAGTAGATTCAATATCTAGATTCCATAATGCAATAAAAAAATATGCTTTCAAGGATCACTGCAGTAAGGACAACACATCAACAGTCACGAGTAAGTCTACTACAACAAGGTCTGTATGATTAGTGTTTGAATTTTAATTTCAATATAAGCTCTAACATGTGTTTTTTCATGACAATGTAAGTATTTTGTATGTATGCTTCATTGGGTTTTGTTCATAAATGTTGAATGTATTTACATTTGAATTTTGAATATTTCTCTGACATATGGTTTTTAGTACAGTGTAAGTATTTTGTTTCTATATTGGTTTGGGTCTTGTTCATTAATGAATGTGAAAGAATGAGGAAACAATAGGAAAACTCAGACACATACTAGAAGGAAAATGCAACTCCAAAGTACCATTACTTGAAGCAAGCACAACAATACCTCAGCACCTACTAGTGTTCAAAGAAGAAGTATCAAGTCAAGTATTAGGTCATGTCAAAAGTCAATATTGTAAAATTGTAAAAGAATCACTATTGTAAAAAAATTAATCTTCCTAGAGTTGGAGAGGCATTTTTGGGAGGTATAAGTGTCATTGTTGGATAATGTTATGGTTAGGTTGCAAGTCATAGTGTGATTGGGTGATTGATCTAGTTCAAGAAAATCATTGAATCATATCGTATCATGGATCATTTTCCCTGGTACATGAGTCCACACTCTTGTATTATTTATGATAATTATAGGGTGGTAGGGAGGTGCTATGTTTGTGAACGAAGGGACCTACAGGTTGGATCCTGTGAACACTTCAGGGTGGTAGGTTGGTATAGGATATCAGGGCATCCATTCAATCTACTACTGAAGAAACTAGGGTGTTGGGACGTCCTTCCAGTGGGAGATGGAGAAGAATGTTCTTATAGAGTTATAGGAATATGTACCTTTCATTTTAGTTGGGGCTGAAGATTAAATAATTTATTAGAAAAGCAGTCGGTGTTTTTTGACCCGGAGGGGGTTTTCCACCTAAAATTCATGTGCCTATTGTGTTCTATTGTTTACTATTGTTACTGGATAAACATCAAGAATAATTGAAAATTAAATAATGCTCTGAAAATATTTAAAAAATTATAATTGATAAGAAATATTGATTCACACCCCCCTCTCAGTATTTCCCATAGATCCAACACCAAGAATTCTTCATTAGGTTATGGAGGGATGGCCCTAAACTTAAAGGGAACATTTCTTGACTGGGAAAAGCTAGATAGCTCAGTGCCCATTTCCTCATAGGACATATTAAGAAATGGAGGAACTAGAGGTCTGACATAAAATTTCAACAAATTCATGCAGAGCCTTCAGGTCTTTTGGATAGAATATCAATCAATGTAGGCCATTGCATGCAATGGGAAATACCAATGTCCAGAATATGAACTAATGAATATTGAGAAATAACGAAGTCTAGTATATGAATTAGTGAATACCCTTGCATTTCTTATGCAATGATGTCAATAGATAAAGATAATCCAAATCTGTACAATGAGTAAGGTCTACAAATGGGAAGGAACTTTGCAAAAAAAATCTTTTTTTTAATTAAGAAATTATAATGAAATTTTTTTATCAAAATTCCCCCCCTTCTTTTTTAAAACTCTGTATTGTATTTGGCATCTAAGGCTTTCCTTTACCAATAATAGCAACTTGTGATATTGAAAACTTATGTTTCTAATCCATGAATCACTTTCTGAATTTTTGTGTTTATATATAACTCTTCGACAAAAACATTCAAATTTGAAACAAAAATTTGACAGTTAGTCTTTTTATGTGGAAATTACTTAGAATTTTCGGCCTTTAAATAGGCTATATTATAAAATAATACCATGGGAAAAGACCATGAGTTGTGAGTCCAAATGTTTACATAATAATAAATTGACTATTTTAATCTGTGTGTGTGTGTGGTAGATTAGATAAGAATACTATGGGAAAAAACCAGGTTGAAAAAATGAAAAGTCAATATTATTCATAAGGGTAAATTGGCCATTTTAGTTTACTTAAATAATTTTATTTTATTTTTTTATTATTTGTTGTTTAATTGTTTTATTTTAATGTGATTATATGGACTCAAAATGTTCGATTAATAATTATAATTATTAGTTTTTTAATTTAATTTTAGTTTTCTTATTATTATTATTATTATTATTATTATTATTATTAATGCAATTTGGCTAAGTCAAAATGCTAAAAATTACATATCCATCCATAGTAGGCTCGAGATTTTTTAAAATTTATTTTTACTTTTATTTTTATATAATTTAACCAAAGTCGAAATGTTTAACAAGACAACACATTACATTATCGTTTCTGTAGTAGGTTGGAGAAACCATTAAAGAGAACATAGACCCTTGTTGAGCCTCCACATACATCCTTGGGCATCTCAAAATGAAATATAAGCCACACATTCAAGGATTCTAACTTCACACAACCGTTTTTGGAAGTAATGCTTCCATGTGTTGTTGTGAGTGTCATTGTGAGTTCCCAAGCGTTAATCCAGAAGTTGTCTTTCCTATGTATAAGTTGTAGTCATGACATAGAAGTGTGGAAGTCAGAGATTTATGTCCTATATATGTGTGTAACTATTTTGATCAATAAATAAATCATATATTGGGTTTCAGTGTTGTGTTTAATCGCTCTATGATCTCTCCCTATTTTTCTAGAATGGTATCGGAATTGGCTTAGCTCTAACTCTCTCAGGAGAGGAGCTTAGATCATGCAATTTTAGCCATGATACTCCTTTGTACATAAATTAGTTTAATAGTGTTTGATCTATTGTTTGTGTGAGTCTTTTATTTGTGTGTGGATTACGGATAGTTTCATGCAAAGGATACTTATGGAGATCTAGTGTTTTTTTTGTGTGAATTTTCATTGTGGACAAATATTTTTAAAAGAAGACGATACATGCTTGTAAATAATAAGGATGAGCATAGATTTGGTTTGTTCTAGTGTGGATATACAATTGTGTAATATTCCAAATTTTCCATCAGCTAATTGGAATATTAGAGTTCTTACTTTTCTTATTTAGTTAAGTAAATAAAATGGTGGAGGGATACATAAACCCAGTAGATGAATAAAATCCACTTATGTAGCATGAATGTGGGTTAATTGAGTAGTAGAGTAGTATTATGGAGTAGTGGAGCAACATAATAATGAACGAAGAGTGGATATCATAGAGAAATAATGAGGAATATGATGGATATAGTGGAGGAATAAATGTAATATCATGGAGAAATAATGATGAAGTGATGGAGGAAGTGGTGCATTAAATGCACACATGATGGAGGAAGTGGAGAATAATTGCAACAGTGATGGAGATCATGGAGGATACCGCAATCTTTATGGATGCTAGTGGGAACATGTACAACATAGTAATGAGGTAGGCCAAGGCTAGAGAAGGCTCACAACCATAAAAGGAAAACGAGGGCAGCAAAGCAAAGGGAGTCTGGATTTTTATTGTGTAGTGTCGTAAGAAATTTCTTTTCACGCTTCAGCTGTTTATCTAAGTCTGTTGTGTTGTTTAGCACCGGGGGTTCCCAAGAGGGAATCCCACCCTTATCCATAGGGGACTCTGAGTGCCTAGTCTGGGAAGCTCAAAGATGTGGTGGTGCCTAGTCTGGGAAGGGCTTATTGGGTAGTATTCATCATCTAGAAATTAGTGCCACATTCAGCCACTCTCATTTGTACTTCCAACTATAGGAATTATGCATTCTTGAACTTGGGTGTGAGAGTTGGAAGGTTGTTTTCAGTACCTCAGCTGAGAAAACTCTGGAGGGATCAATGCTTCACATCGTGGATCCATTGCAATATTTTGGGAGTTTCATTGACATATCTAGCATCGGGCCATCCATCTATTCTCCTATGCAGCAACATCTCCTACAGGAATTTTGTAATTCTATAGTGAGGGTTTGAGGAGAAGACGAAGTTCCAAGAAACTCGTCTTGGAATCTTATGAGGGATTAATCCTTCACTATGGGGATCACTTCAATAGTCTGGGATAAAAATTGTATTATATATCAGCAGGCTACATCATCATCCCTTTTAAACAGCGCATTATTTCCCAACAGTTGTGCATGCAACAACTGCATATTTAGTGGAGGAGCTAGAACTCAAGTTTTGAGCTTGGGAATCGTGAGAAGGGACCAACACTTTAGTTAGTGATCTAAGTGGGTGGTATTGCAGCAATTAGATAATTATTTCAGCCCCATATCAGAAGTTGTATCCAGGGAGTGTGCAACCCAAAAAGGGTCGAAAATCCAAACTCAAAATCTCGCCAAACAATTTCTAGTTTTCCTGGGTTTTTCAAGTAGAGTCTGTGGTTAAAATCTCAGATATTTCTAAGCATTCTAGAAGCCTCTGACACATAGATATTCTTCCTGGTAGCAACATTTTCCAACAACAACAGTTTATACTTTCCAGTGATAAGTTTCATTAGTGTATTTATGCCATCTTGTGGCTTGAGTGCATTCCTTTTGGATCACTGTGTACTTTCATTTGCTGTGATTATAATGATATGACTCAGATGTTTCTTCTCCTATGTATGATGTCTTAATTTATTCCAAAATTTTTCCAGTTTTATATGTTTTATTCTTATTTGGAATTATGCATATGTTCTATATTCCTATCTTCCCCATTTTGGGATATTACAAATTGACAGCAATTTCTACATGTTGTAAATGGTGGTTCTCGATATTCTTAGATGGTTCAAGATACACAGGTGTGGCATGCAGGTGGAATGTTGGAATTTTTCATTATATATCTAAACTAATAAAATATTGTTATATTGTTTATCCATATATCGGGATCCAAACGCTGAAGATGTGATAGAAACTACAAATATAAAAGACACTATTATTATATTTGATTTGATCTGCACAAATCAATAAAGAGAAGTCATTTATTTTGTCTCCATACGTTTTTGTGGTTTTTGTTTGTGTTTTTATTTCTTATAAAAATGGTTGGTGGTTCTTAGAATGGAAGCCCTAATGTTTGAAACACCAATTCTTGTGTGTTTTTCTTGGTTTTAAAAAGTGTTGGTGGTTCTTAAATTGGAATCCCGAGTGTTTGAAACATCAATTGTTATGTGTTTTTATTGGTTATAAAAAGGGTTGCAGTTCTTAAACAGGAAGCCCCGATGTTCGAAACATCAATTCTTGTGTTTTACTAAGGTCAAATTGTTTTTACTTTTGAACACATTCAGCATCCAAACCTCCATCATAGAAACTAACAGATACTTGAAAGAGAAACATATGACATATGGTTGTTGGTCCATATGATGGTTCATTAATAGATGGCTCTTATCGCTGTTTTGTAACCAACTCCAAAAAGAGAAGAAAAGAGATATAAACGCCTTAGAAATGAGCCACTTCGAGGGGGCAACCTCCAATAAATTACATAAATGAACAATTCTTGGATGATACAATTCACAAAACCTCCTTTCTATATATAGGAGTCCATGGGGCCATAATGTAATCCTAGTGGGCCACAATGTAATCCTAGCCGACCTAACAATAATAATTTAAGGGCACAATAATAACAAAATGGGGGTTACAAGGGTACAACAATAACAATAAGGGGTTTATACTAACAATAATAAGGGGCTATACTAGTGATATAGGGACCTAACATGCCCCTCTCCTTCAAAAAAAGTGTTGTCCTCAACACTTGAGTAGCTCCGGGTGCTTCTGTATAAAATTCTCATCCTCCCATGTAGAATCTTCAGTGGGTAAGTTCTTCCACTTGATGAGATACTCTGAATTTGATCGATTCCGTAGTTGTCGAGTTCTTTTTTCCATGACTGCTTCAGGTTCCAATATGATTTTCCCTTCCCCATCAAGTTCTGGCAATACTGTTTGAACTGGAAGATTTTCACCTATAACCTTCTTTAAGCATGAAACATGGAAAACCGGATGTACTCGCGAAGAAGCAAGAAGCTCCAATTTGTATGCCATAGTACCAATATTTTGCAACACCTTGTAAGGACCATAGTACTTTGGCGATAATTTATTATCCTTCTTTGCTTGCTTGAGGGACATTTGTTTGTATGGTTGTAGCCGTAAAAATACCCAATGTCCTACATCAAAACTTCTCTCGCTACGATGTTGATCTGCCTGTTGTTTCATTCGATTTTCTGCCAAATTCAGGTTATCCTTTAAGAGTTGGAGAACTTCTTGCTGATGCTCGATGTGATCTTCCACTGCTTGAACCTTCGAATTTTCCCTTAAAGATGATGTAATGGATGGTGGATGATATCCATAAAGTGCCATAAATGGGGTCATTTTTGCTGCAGTATGGAAGGAAGTGTTATACCACCATTCAGGAAGAGGTAACCACTTGACCCATTGTGTTTGTTTATCAGATACAAAACAACGAAGATATCCTTCCAAACATTTATTTACTATCTCAGTTTGACCATCAGATTGAGGATGATAAGATGAGATATGAGCTAATGGAGTACCCAAACAAGAAAATAACTCCGTCCAAAAAATTCCAGTAAAAATGGGATCTCTGTCGCTCACAATAACCCTTGGGCTTCCATGTAGCTTTTGAATTCTGTCCATAAATGTAGTAGCAACTGTACTTGCTTTAAATGGATGAGATAATGCACAAAAGTGTGCATACTTGGCAAGTCTATCAACTACCACCATGATGACACTCTTTCCTTCGGACTTAGGTAAACCTGTGATAAAATCCATTGAAATCTCCTCCCAACGTTGACTTGGAATGGATAAAGGTTGTAGAAGTCCCGGGGTCTTAATTGTTTCCACTTTATTCTGCCGGCAAACCAAACATTCCGCCACAAACTTTTGAATATCAGATTTAAGGCCATCCCAAAAAAATTCTTTCTTCACCCTGTGGTAAGTTTTTAAAAAATCCTGAGTGTCCTCCTAAAGGAGAAGTGTGCAATTCCAGAAGAATCTTTTGTTTTAGTTGGGAATTCTTACAAAGATATAAGCGATCTTTGTACCATAAGGAATCATTTTTCCAACTAAATGTATCAGATGTACTAGGATCTTGCCGCAACTTTTGAATGAGTATCCATACATCTTTGTCCTTCTTCCATTCATCTCTTGCTTCAGTTATCCAATCTGGTTGGATAATAGAAATGGCACAAAGCAATGCTTCCACTTCTTCATTCTTTCTTGAGAGTGCATCTGCAACAACATTCAACTTTCCTTTTTTGTAGATTATTTCAAAGTCATAACCCAACATCTTTGTGACCCATTTTTGTTGTTCTTCCGACGATAGTCTTTGTTCCAAAAAGTGTTTAAGACTATCATGATCAGTTTTTACCTTGAAGTGTCTTCCCATTAGGTAAGTTCGCCATTTCTTTAGTGCATGTAGTATCGCTAACATTTCCTTCTCATAAATAGGTTTCTGTAAATACTTTCCTTTGATTGGACGACTTTCAAAAGCAATGGGTCTTCCTTCCTACATTAAAACTGCACCAATTCCATTTCCTGAGGCATCACATTCCACAATAAGGTTTTTGTGAAGTCTGGCGTAGCTAAGACCGGTGCTAGGCACATTGCCTCTTTAAGATGTTCAAAGGCCTTAGTTGCTTCAGGAGTCCATGAAAATGCATCTTTCTTCAATAATGTTGTTAGAGGTGCTTCTATTCTCCCATAATTTTTAACAAACTTGCGATAATACCCTGTTAACCCGAGAAATCCTCGCAACTGCTTTATGGTTGTGGGGAATTTCCATTCCTTAATGGCTTTAATTTTGTTAGGGTCTACTTTAACACCCTCGTGAGATACAATATGACCCAGATATTCTACCTCTTGTACTCCAAAGAAACATTTGGATGTTTTTGCATATAATTGTTTCTCCTACAATAGTTTGAGCACCCTGTCAACATGTTCAACATGATCCTTCCAAGACCTGCTGTAGATTAGTATATCATCAAAAAATACTAGCACAAATTTTCTAAGGAAGGGTTTGGAAATGGAATTCATCAACCCTTGAAATGTAGAAGGTGCATTGGTAAGGCCAAAAGGCATGACCAAAAATTCATAATGACCCTCATGAGTTCGAAATGTTGTTTTTGGAATATCTTCAGTCTTCATTCTAATTTGATGATATCCCGAACGAAGATCCAACTTGGTAAAATAAATTGCTCCATGTAATTCATCCAATAATTCATCAATCACAGGAATGGGAAATTTATCTTTAATGGTGAGCTTATCGAGCTCCCTATAATCCAGACACATTCGCCATGATCCATCCTTCTTGTGTACCAATACTACAGGAGCAGAGAAAGAACTTTGACTAGGTTGAATTATACCCGCCTCTAACATTTCTGCAATCATACGTTCAATTTCGCTCTTTGGAAGTAAGGATATCTATAAGGCTTGATGTTTGGAGGAACACTTCCTGGAATCAAATGAATAGCATGATCATGATCATGAATAGGTGGGAGTCCTTTGGGAGTTTCAAACACCTTGGAATGATTGTCCAAGACTTGTTGGAGATCTGCAGAAATAGATGAATTTGATGTTGGAACTTCTAGTGAGCATAATTGTGCAATTACGCCTCGTTGTTATTTCTTTAGAAGCTTTGTCATGACATTAGAGCTTATTATCCTTCCCCGCTTCCCTTCAATACCCCGTAATTCGACTTCCTTTCCTTCTGAAAAAAATTTCAAGAAAAGTTCTTGAAAATTAAAAGCTACCGTCCCCAAAGATTGTAACCATTGTACTCCTAGTACAACGTCAGCACCTCCCATAGGAATGGCAATCATTGGACTAGTCAATACATATTCCCCCATGGTTAGCTTGATATTATGGCATTTTCCAGAGAAATTTATAGTTCCTCCATTTGCAACCATCACTTGACATTCTGGTGCTGGGTATAGGAAACAATTTAATTCCTTGGCTACCTTACAATGAATAAAATTATGGGTGCTACCCGAATCAATCAACACTATTACCTTTTTCTTCTTGATATGTCCTTCTATCTTGAGAGTTTGAGGAGTGGTAATTCCTACCAATGCATTACACGATATGGTCAGACTCATTTCTTCCTCTTCTAGGGCTGGTTCCTGGTGTATATCCTCTTCTTGTTCATTTTCTTCTTCCTCTTCACAATCTATGTAAAATAATTTCTTCTCAAGACACTTATGACCTTTAGTGTATTTTCTCCGTAAGATCGCTTACCCTTATATTCAATTTTTGGAAGTCCCCAATGTGCTCCCCCATTAAACCCTTTTGTTTGAGATTTATCAATTGGCTAAAGAAGGTGTTGCTCTTTGTATCCTCATAATGTGTTATCATTTTCTCCGTAAAAATTGACCAAGTGACAATTTTTTTACGGGAGCAAAGCCATCGATACCATACAAATGTATTTTGTTCTAAATGTAAAGTTGCAATGCGTACCTTTTGCGTGTTTTTCACATTATTGAGATCAAAATATTGCTCCATCTGTAGTATCCATGTTACAGAATCCTTTCCATCAAACTTCCTCATATCCATTTTTGGAATATGGTGGTTCTTCCCGCCAACATTCGAGTTTATGAAATCACGATTAACATTTATTTTGTTCTCATCATGAGGTTCTTCTACTATATTTCCGTCATTAGGAATCATTTCTTGTTTTAAGCTTGTCATCAAGCCTTCCATGTATGCTTTTAGATCATTCTTCATGTTTTCCATGTTGTCTTTCATGTCATCCATCTTAGCTTCCATGCCCACTTCCATGCCATCCATCTTAGCTTCCAAACCATTAATCTTAGCTTCCACGCCTTTCTTCAAACCATCCATCTTAGTTTCCACGCCTTTCTTCAAAACTTCCATTTCATTTTTTGTTGCTCTTTGCGAGAGTGATATTTGTTGCATTTACTCTTGTAATTTTGATATATCAATTGCAACTCTTCATCTTCACGAGTCATGGTAGAGCCTTCTGAAGGCTTAATGGGTGTTGAATTATTTTTAGGGGCCATTTTAGAATCCAATATTGATACCTATTCTACAATATGCCCTTGGAATCAATTTAACTTGATTCTTCAAACAAGACTTATGCAATTCGGAAAAAAATACACACCTTTTACTTGCTTTGAGGAGCTCGATATTGAAATTGAATTATCTCTGTAATTGAAAATCTTCGATATCTGAAATTTAGCCCTGTAGTATCCCTCTGAAGCTTCTTTCAAATGCCACAGGTCTGACCTGATTTTGATGCTCCAAGACAAAGTTGTGTCCAATCTCCCACAATGACCTAATTCTGGACTAGTTCAGTAGAGCGAACTTGTACTACTTGCCACGTGTCACTGTTTTGTCCTTTGTCTCTAAAATTGATAGCGAAGAAACTAAAGAATGTAAGAATTTGTGTACTTATGAAACCACTTGCAGCGGCACTCCAATCCAATCTTCAAAGAGAGAGTTATTGAAATTTTCCCACGATCACCTCTTTGAGATGAAATTCAGGAGCCTGAAAAAGCACTGCCTTCCACAGATCATATCTCCAAAAATGTTGTGAACCAAGATCTGAAATTTTTTGAAGACTTTCCTCAGGGTTTCAACTTCGCACCATACGAATTTCAGATTCTGAAACTTTGTAGAAAAAAATTTATAGTGCAAATGCCACGATGACCTGTTTAGGATCCTGAAAAAAGACCTAACTTCCACAGATCATAATCTCCGAAAATATTTCGAACCAATCTCTGAAATTTTTAGACAATCTGCCTCAGGATTTCAGCTTCGCACCCTAAAAATTTCAGCTTCTGAAACTTCGTAGAAAAATAGTTATAGCGAAAATTCCACGATGACCTGTTTGGAGCAGCGAAACCCTAGAATCCAAAGCTCTGATACCAAATGTTGTGTAACCAGCTCCAAAAAGAGAAGAAAAAAGATATCAACGCCTTAGAAATAAGCCACTTCGAGGGGGCAACCTCCAATACATTACATAAATGAACAATTCTTGGATGATACAATTTACAAAACCTCCTTTCTATATATAGGAGTCATGGGGCCATAATGTAATCCTAGTGGGCCACAATGTAATCCTAGCCGACCTAACAATAATAATTTAAGGGCACAATAATAACAAAATGGGGGTTACAAGGGTACAATAATAACAATAAGGGGTTTACACTAACAATAATAAGGGGCTATACTAGTGATATAGGGACCTAACAATCACAGAAGCATCGAAGAGCCAAGGTGCCAATATTGTTGATCTTGCAAAGTTCATCAATGATGGTTAGAGGTGGTTATGTTTTAAATGGAGGTCAAGTGACAGCTCGAAGATGTGGTGGTGAATGAATTGTGTTTGCAAGATCCGAAAGTGGATGTGAGTGTTGATGAAGACCAATAAAAAATACAATATCCTTGTTGTTGTAATATGTTTTTTCAATTTTTTCCGTATAAGCATTGAGGGAAGCTGTTGGAAGTAATGCTTCCATGTGTTTTTGTGAGTTGTCATTGTGAGTTCCCAAGCATCAATCTAGAAGTTGTGCTTCCTATGTATGAGTTGTAGTCATGATATATAAGTGTGGAAGTCATAGTTTTATGTCCTATATATGTGTAGCTATTGTGATGAATAAAGAAATCACAGAGTGTGTTTTGGTGTTGTGTGTAATTTCTCTTTCAACTATCTATTTTTTCTATCAACCTTACCAAAAATAAATATATGTAAATATATAAAATGTGTATCCATATTTTCAGGAACTCTAAATTCCATATTTTTCATTGCTTGTAACATTTTGTTAGGTACTCCATTGATTCTATGGTTTTTTATTCTTGATTTTTAGTTATTGATTGTGTGATTTTCTTTAGTAGTCCTCAAGTTTAGATTGGAAATTATGGA
This sequence comes from Pinus albicaulis, assembly GCA_034641835.2. NCBI lineage: Eukaryota > Viridiplantae > Streptophyta > Pinopsida > Pinales > Pinaceae > Pinus > Pinus albicaulis. The sequence continues at coordinate 2,006,105,457 of CM076578.1, forward strand.
TATTAATTATTTTCCTGATGTAGAAGATAATAAAAGAGTTCAAGAAATAGTTGATACAATACAATTGGTTATGGAAAATTTGGATAAATCCTTCTTCTTTTGAGATTTTATGCAACAGATGTGACACCCAGTACTGGTTGCACAAAAATAAAGGGTGATACAGAAATACCCACAGTATCCATGATTACAACTTGCTCTCTATGTCATTGGACGACTGGAGCTCCTAAGAGTCGAAAAGTACCACACACAAATAGTGTTTGATATTTTATTAAGGAAAAAATTCCAATGGGTGAATGATATTTTGGTGTACGATCCATCAGTGTTGCCTCTGTAGAAAAAAGCTATTAATGCCTTCAATTGTAATTTTTTTTCTGTTAATGAATATGAAATGGAAGGTGGAGAGGCGCGCCATGTCTTTCATGGCTCACTACCTAGTGTCTGATTTATAATGTGTTGTTAGAAAACTAGAACACTGGAAATTTGAGCAATATTATCATATTGTGTGACAGTTTAAAGGGGGTAAAGAAATATATTTATCAATGTTAGTATATTCTTTAATTGAAACATTTGCAAGTGATTCTTCATAGTGACAATATACTGCATGAAATTACCCTCTGAGAACCATAAACATGTGAGCCATCACGTGGCTATCTAGATGGGATACATAGGGTGAAATTTTATGATTTTAGTTGGAATTTATTTACATTGGTTGGTTCCATAGAAGATCTCAATCTTGATCTATTTCCAGAGGTCATTCCAAGTAACAGTCACTTAGGCTCGATGTTCCTTAGATTATCTCAATTTATAACTTTTGCGAAGAGCATCAACTTGTTGGAATTACGACTAATGTGTTTTCCTTGATGGAAACCTACTTGATAAATATGACAACATGGTGGTTATGAAAAGTATACACAAGAAATATCCATTCAGAGGAATGATAAAGGTGAGGAATTTGAAAGTATATGCGGGTCCTACGGATAAAGGTTGCATACATACGTGGGTATAGTGAAGAAAAGTCACGTATAGTTTTCGCACCATGGTATTATCAATACCAAGGGTATTTACCATGGTATTGGTCCATGGTAATGAGCATGAAAACATGATAATATCATTATATAATACCATCGGAATTACTAAGGGTTTGACCTAAGGTATTCGCTAAGGCCTAAGCTATATAAAGATATGGAGGTCAAATTGTTAAGTTTGAAAGTTATGGGTTATCGATGAATGGTTTGATCTGAAATAGGTGTGCACCAAGTATCATGAAGGAGTTCTAGATTTGATAGATCTCAAAGCATTGTAGTAACTAATAAACATTATTAATTGATATTTTATGATTATGACTAACAACGATAGATTGTTTATCGTAATGATACTCTGACATGAACATCCGATAGTAAGGGTTGTGAAGTATGCTTAATGGTTGTAGCAAAGGCATGATTCAGTAATTATAGATATATACGTAGGTTTTATTCAGAAAGGTCACATACATACATGAATATTCTTTAGAGAAGTCGTGCATACATTATGTAATATTTCAAGATATATACGAAGGTTTCAAGTATGAAAAGGACGTACATACACATATATGATTTATAAGAGTTTTGTACATATGGTAGTGTTTTACATAATGAACTTTTAATGATTTTTGATCAATTTTGTGGTGTTTGCTCTTGTTTGATGAAAATATGTGTTTTACATTACTAGTTTTGTTTAAATATTGGAATGAAATGTTGAATTGTGTTGATGCTATTATATGATGAATTGTATTTGGTTCAAAGATATATAGTGGGTTCAGTATGTGTTTCAATGATGGTTTCAGTGTGGCAATGATTATATTCAAGTATTAGTGTTCTGAGATATCTTTGCATGTCTTCTTAAGGGCAAGCGTATATATACATAGGTATAGTTCATAATCGTAGCATATATATTCTATCATATGATTTATTACGATTTTCAGTGATAGGTGTTAGTCATCAGTAATTTTTTCTATTTTTATATGACTAATAGTTGTCCTAGATTCCTAAAAAGATTCATAAATATTGTGAGTTTTAGAAATCTCACTGCCTTCATTATCCTCAAGATAAATTTTTCACTATTTCACTATTATATCATTTCATGGTCAACTTACCACTCCTATAAGACCTCTCATGGGCTCATTCCACTCATCTTTATCCTATTTCTCCACCCATAACCTCAACACTCTGTTTTTCCTTTGCCTCACCCCCCCACTTGCCATCTAGGATTACCAAATAACCTACTCCTTCTTACGTTCACTAAATGCCTCAAGCATTGATGGTATCAAGACTATCTTTGTAGGCTCTTTAGATAAATCAAGTACATTGGATTTCGGATCTTCAATACATCAATTTGTCAAAAACTCTTTTTTTTATACTTGAAGACCGCAAGTCAAGCTCTCAGTCAAAGACCAAGTCAAAAGAGCCTCCGGCTAGGTCATTAGGGTTTCATAGGTTGTGGGGTTATTTTTGGTGTTCTAAGTCACTTTTTTTCATGTGCTAAGAAGCTAAATAAAATATAAAATAAGGTCAACACCTGTTTGTTTGAGATAGAGAGGAAAAGTTTCCAAGGAAGATCTCCTTATCAAGTTCAAGTTCTGTAAAGGCAACTGTTCATTTTGACATTTCTGCAGGAGTGTCAAGGTGACTATCAGCAGAAAAATTGGTAAGGTAAGAGGCCCATTCTTCATTAAAGATATACATAAGAAAATGGAGGACGAAGTAACTTATGTTTAGGAAAAATCAGGGTTGCTAAGATTAATTGGGCCAACAGTGTGCCAAGCAAGGAGCCAATGCATCAAATCACATGAACAGAGGCACACCAGTACAACCAAGCATGAATTGAAGATTTTTAGAAATTATAACTGAAAAATGAAACAGATGACGTGAATTGGACAGAAATTAATGAACTTGAGAGGGCTATAGAGAACTTAGAAGACAACACTAATAATTCTTCTCAAATAGCCCAGAAACCTAAGGTTTTGGAAAGGTAGGCAAGGGAGATGAAATAAAGATGTTAGGCCTCCATGATGACAACAGACAGAAGGTTTCAAGAGACTATTGTAGGTGACTTCTAGTGTTTTCTAAGGTAAAGTGTTTCACTGCCTCAAAGGGAAAGAATCCAAAGAGTATCAGTATAAGGAAGGTTAAGCCTTCATTTTCAGTCATTTGCACTCAGTAATCAAAGGAATAAAAGCATAGGATTTAGTTTCAAGATGGAAAACCAAGTTGATCATGAGGTTAATGTTGTGTAACTGAATGTGTCAAAATCCAAGAACATCATAAAGGGCTAAATCAATATGTCATGACATCTGCAAATCATAAGTGGCCAAAATAAGATAGAATACATGATTGTGAAAGGTGTGGTACTTGTAAAAAATGGATTTATCATGCCTGAGATCAATGAGAAGGATGAAAACAAGTTTCTCAGACACCCATCAAGCAAAAGGAAATTTGATCTCCAAGGTAAAACATAGAAGTTTTAAGGATGTTGCCACTATGAAAGTACCTGAGGTTGTGAAAATGATTGGAAGACATGAGCATGGCCAAAACAGAGTAAAACATGTGACTCAAACAAAACATTTTCAAAACACAGTGATAAAGGCACCAATAGGTCAAATGAGGTCAAATTTCACCATGTCAGCAACCTAAAAAGCAACAAAGAAAAATGGTTAGAAAGGAAAAAGATCACTTGAATGATTTTAAGCCACCTAGTGAAACAACTCAAAATGAAAAATTAGTAAAAGTGACAAGGGACTAAAAACATTATAAAGTGGGTTTACAAGGGATAAATTTATTTTCCTAAGACTATAAAGAGTCATTTTGTTTATCACTCAACCCATTATGCACATGCAAAAGACTAAAAAATCCTTCAAAGAGAAAATTCTGAGTTTTAGTGCAAATCTGGGTAAGGTTACCCGGCGCTATGCATTCGTGCCAGTGCTACACTTACAGCACCAGGCACTATGTCTTCGATGTTTTTTACAATGTAAAAATACACTATGCTGCACGTTCGGGTGAACGCGCTGTGCGTTCAAGCAGGAACTACTCGTACGCCCAGAAACAGCCTGAAAGTTGTGCTCAGGAAGCCCGGCAGGACTGCACGTGTGCAGGCACTATGCTCAAGAGGCCCAACACCCGACATCATGTTCAGGCACTGCGCCTAAGCTAGAAACCCTCCTCCACTTGAAAATTGCCAAAAAACCACAAAGGAGCACCTCCAAGCAACATCCAAGGACCTGCAAAGACACCAAAAGTTGGTAGGTGGATGTCTTTCCTTCTCCTCCAGTGAAGTTCATGATTTGATGCTTAAGGGGAATTGACTAAACCCTAGTGACTAGAAACCCTAAGTTCTCCTGACAAACACTTTGTTTTGACCTCCAAGAAATAAATTATCATTCAAGAAGGGTGTCAATTAGGGTAATTACAGCGAGTTAAAGTTAACCCTTCATCAAAACTTAAAGGAGATCAGCCACAAACATACACCTCCCTCTCACTCACTTACAAAAACTGCCTTGCAACATCATTTCATTTCACTCATCCTACCAAGTTTCACAAGCAGGCCTGGGGCTATTTGAAGGTAGCACTAATCGCCATGTTAGGGGAATAAGGGAATCTTAGCAGTGAAGGAGGACAAGTGACTATGAGGAAAAAGCGCAAGGGTTGGAAGGTTAATATATTTGAACCCCAAGACACTGTGGAGCTTACTACCTCTCCCATGATTCTCACATGCTTTCAAAATGTAGGGTGTTTTCAGTTTTTTGAAAGAGTCCAACAAGTACAAAATCACCCAAATCTCACAAGGTTATTCATTCTTAAACTACATAAAAAACAATCAAGCTTGGCATGGGTGACCTTTGAACTCTCATCAGATGCCATTTCTGTTGCTACAGGTATACTTGATGTTGGTGAAAAATGGTTCAAAAGTGAAAATTTGGAAATGAGCTACTATGAGACATTTCTCAATCCTAGGTACATAGAAGGTTGCGAGACTATTTTACCTTTCTCACACTTACTGGAGAGGTATGCACCCTTGATGAGGGTCATCATGAAATATTTTACCTGTGAGGGAAGGAACTCTAGACTCTACTCCTATCATATTAGATTGCTCATGCACTTCACTAGGGTCAATATGCTTCATTTTCCCTACCACCTCTATAGGAGTATTGACAAGATGTCTTCTATTGTCTGAAGAAGGAGATATTCCCAAAAAATTCAAAGTTTGTTCCACCACTCCTTGGTCAAGATGGTTGTGCTACATTAGTTGGAGCAAGAAGGCATAAATTGGGAGGTGTTCATTGCTCATGAAATATTTACAAGCCCACAGCCCCATCATCAGCTAAATTTACCCTCATCATCTCATCCTCCTCCCTCTACGCCTCCATCACCTCCTACTCATCATACCTCATCATCTACATGGATATCCTCTCCTCAAGAAAACCTCCCTTCCTTACCTTCTCCTAATGCATCAGATCATGAAGGAAGTGGCAGTGAACAATCAAGTGACCATGAGGGTGAGGGTGACAATGAATTAAACCAAAATGAAGATGAGGGTGATAATGAGTCAAGCCAACAAGAAATAGAAAACATGGAAACAGAGGGACAAGATAATAGTGAAGGAAATGAAGAAGCTGACAGTGGAAATGAATTAAGTAGTGATGAAGAAGGGGTTAGAAATGAAGGAGAAGAAATGGAGGTGGATGATAATGAAGATGAGGTAAGTGACAAAGAAACAGAGGATGATCCTAAGGACAACAGTAAGACTAACAGCCCTAATGATATTCAAAACAGTGAGACTCATAGTCATGACAGAGATGAGGGAAAAGATGAAGAGAGAAACCCAAATGAAGATGATAACAATACAGAAAATGAAGAGGCTGAAGAGAACATGGACACCAATGAATCAAACATCAGTGAGGAAGAAGACAGTCATGACAGTCATGACAGTCACGACAACAGTGAGCTCCCCAGTGATAATGATGATACTAGGGACAACAACAAAAATCAGAGCTCCAGTGACAGTAAAGACAGTGAGGTTCCTAGTGATAATAGGGGTAGTGATGATTTTGGAAACAAAGAGGACAACGATGAAGCATAAAACTTGATGACTGATGAAAACAATGATGAAAATGAAGAGTTTGATGATAGTAGCAAGGATCACAGCCATGAGGAAGACACAAAAAATATCACAGGCAAAACTTTTCCATTGACATATCAGTGAGGGGAAAGGCATGTGTTTGTTTCCTCAAAAAGGCAAGGGGACATGCCTTCCACATCCACTAAGCCACTAGATAAAGGCAAAGAAAAGGTAAAGGAAGAAGAAGAATATCAACATGAGGTTGAGAGAGAGTTTTTAATCATCCGAGTTGACAGTGACGAATAAGATGAAGCAAGGATCTCAAACTTGATCCTCCTGAACAAAGATGCCCAAATTTAAGACCTCCAAGAAAATATAGATAGGGCCAAGAGTGTGAATGATGCCCTTGAGATGGAGAATAGATAGCTAGTGGCACAAAATTCCATTTATGAAGCTAGAGAATTTAGAGCCTAGAAATAAGCTCAAAGGGCACAGGTAAAGCTCAAAGAATTTATGGGCACTTATGAGGAAGGTGAAGGTGAAGAAGGGAAATCTAGGAGGAGGCCAAGAACCATTGGTTTGAAGAAGGCCTTGCAAAACATAGAGAACAAGAATCATCCTTGGCAGAGGAGCTCCCTTTAGATGAGCTGCTTTCCATGGGGATATAGTATGACTGGGAGCCTTGGCTAGAAAGAGAAAACATACACTTTGAGGCCAAATTGGAGAAAGCCAATACAGATCTTGATCTCCAAAGGAAGATGACCAAGTATTACCACCAAAAAAACCAAATTGCAAGGGCTAAACTCAAAAAGGCCTATGCCATAATACAAGCACTGAAAGAGAGAAAAGGTCAAGAAAACCTTATAATATTGGCTCAAACTTCTCTACAGGCCTCTCAGACCCCATAAGGAAGACATCCACCAATTTTGGGAAAAATTTGACAAATTTTGGTTTTTTGCAAATTTTGAGGCCTCTAAGCGAAGCACCCCTGGCGCTATGCTTTCATCTCAGGCATCCTCAGGCGCTATGCTTTCATCTCAGGCATCTCAGGCCTCTAAGCGAAGCACCCCTTGAATATTTAGCTTAATTACAACATCCTCACCAAATTTCAGAGCATTTGGAGCATTTTTTGTCCCTCCAAAGGCCAAGAAACACCTCATTTTTCACCTTTCTGCCTCATTTTCAAGCCTAGCACTGTGCCTAGAGAAATTTTGGGAAATTTCATTTTTTGATAGGTTAAGGGAACCCAATTAGAAAATTAAGGTCTGTTTTGGAAAGTAGACTCAACAGGCTCTCCAACGGGCCATCATGAAGTCGATTCCGACATCGAGAAGGTCATCAAAACATGGCTGCAAGTGGACCTAGTTTTTCCTGTGCAGTTGCTACGCTTTCAGACCTCATTGTACATTTTTGGCCAAAAAGTCAACAAAATACATTCATTAATTGTAAAATGATATTTTAGTGTTTTTCGAGGGAAATCACTCCAAAGTTAAGTGCTAGGAGTTATTTTTGCATTTATTTCATGAGATATTTTGTGCCTTGGGCCTTGCATGGTCTCTTGGGCATAAATGACATTTATGACTATTTTTGACATTTTCAAACCCTAGTTAAGGTTTTTTCCCTCCTTTGCTATATAAATAGAGAATGAGGGCCTTATTGTAAAAGGTTGGCATTTGATGACTCTTGAGAGCAATATATGGTTTTTTGTATATTGAAGAAGCAATTGATGTTGTGGAATTTGTGAATGGCTTGTTTTGATTGATGATGGAGAAGGCTTGCTTGCAGGATCCTTGAGCTTGGTTAATGGTGATGTGCTTCTATTCAGTTATTGTTTTCTTATGTATCATTGTGTCTCATCCTTATATATTGGAGTAGGACAAAGGTTTTAGACTAAGAAATGTTTTTCAAAGGCACCTTAGCTTCGTTTTCTCTTCACTGCCTCTATGTTTTCCTCTACTAGCTCAGTTTAGAGAATTCTTAGTTGCTTTCTAGGCCCACCCAAGCTTATTTTATCCTATGAATGATTAAATACAATAGATATCAAAGATTTTTTTATGGTTTTCCCTGCTTGTTTGATGTCACTAAAACATTTTTCTTGAGATCATTCTTTGAAGTACCACTAATTAGGTTTTCCAAAGAAGCTATGTTTCGATCATACCCTTTTTTCATTCTCGAAAGGTTTTTTTGAAGATCTTTATGGCTATGATCAATGATGTTTAGGAGTTCCCTCTTCCTTTATTAAAGTTATATGTTTATCTTAAATGTTTTTCTAACCTTGAAGGTGAAATCACTAGAAGTTAAATGAGTTTCTTTCCTTCTATAGTTCACTGGATTGTTTGTCTTAAATGCTTATTTGCTTGAGTTGACTCAAAGATTTATTGGTTTTCCCTATATTATGATTACTTATTTATGTTGAATAGTATTGAAGGCCCTTCTTGTTAAATTATTTGACAAAGGATTCTTAATTTCCCTTTTCACTACTTTTTTCACAAACTTGATGTTCATCTCATCTCACACAAACCTTGAAAATCCATTTGACCAGGTTAGATTTGCCTTGTGATGCACCCTGATTCATTTTTGAACTTTCCATGACTTCTTATAGACTCCATAGCCGAATGACTTAAATATTTCCTCACTCCATCTATTCTACTTGATCATATACCCAACCAAAACAAACAAACAAATCCTAAACTTAACAACTAGCCTAAAACAAAACCCTAAAAGCAAACAAGTTCACATCCTTTGCAAAAAATAGAGAGAGCCCTCTCTAATTCCAGGAAGGCTAGGTCCTAGGACTCCAAAGACTGGTTTGATGTTACCCCTATTCATTTGTTGTCACTAATCTAACAAATTACAAGAACCTAACATAATGGGGATCATGATGGGACTTTCTGAGTTAGTGACAATCTAAGTACTCCTTAGGACTTGAGAAACCCTTATCAAATCATAGAAAACTCAAATTTTAGCCAAGAGTAGGATCTGATTGTTTCACCATTCTAGCAAAATGATGACTCAACTGAAGGACACTCATAGAAACCTTAGGGCTACATAAAGGAACTCAAAAGCCCCCAAAAACATCCCTAGATTGGTTTTTTCTCAGTTATTGGTGGTGGAACATAAGTACATATCCTCAAAACAACTAAAAAACATCCACCTAACGACTCCACTAGCTTTCACTAGGCCTACTACTTCACTAGTTCTCATTATAATTCCCTGGGATTGTGTCAAATCAGCCCTGAGAATTTTAGAGGTTTAATCACACACTGTGTGAGTTTAGAAAAGACTAAGAGAGGTCAACCTTCTGAAAATAGTCATAAAATTTTAGCCTCTCTACACTTGAGTTTGAAATCTGGCTTCACAAAGGATCAATACCAAATCTCACCTATACCCAAACCCTCCTACTATAATTGATGACCCAAAAAATATTTTGTGGAAAAATTCTAAAACTGAAGACTCAAATAATTTTAGGACCATTCATAGAGAAAGTTATGTCCCTAAAAATCTCACAAACTTGCAAGATCCCTGTTAGTATGAATTCTTCGTCAAAGTGTACGAAAAAGAACCACTTTAGCTACGCATAACTAATAGCCCTAACAACAATAGAGGCTGCCAAACATCTTCAGATCTGCGATTAGTAGTTAAAATGCTGCAACGAACAGATCTATAAATGGAAAGACATTAAGCAGTAAAGTAAAGAGTTTGCTCCATGCATCCAACAGACAAGACAAGAACACGATTTTTAAATGAATTTTTATATTACAGGGCACCTGGGAGGAAACAAGAAGGTGTATCCAGATCTCCTCAATGGGATGGGTTCTTTGTAGTCCTCAGCACTTCACCCCATTTTGACTTGCACCATACAAGAAATATTTTCAGAACCAAGTCATAAAGTGGGATTGACCAGACTGACCTTGAGCCCATAGATTTGTAGAAGAGCTCTAGTAGAGAAGCCTCTCCTTCCACTCCTCCTGAATTTCAGCTTCTCCATCACTTTGGATTTTTTCATACCAAGTCTACTCAAAATCAGTTTGTTGGTCCAAGTACCTCCACCACCCCCATCCACACATCCACTGTGAAAAACACCCCACTTCATCCTCCAACCCGTCTCACAAACCCTCCCCTTGTAAATCCTCCTTCGATTGCATTAGCTCTCATCATGGTAGCATGGTATTATCCCCTGGCACTGCCACAAACTTTGGTACATTTTCCAAATGACTACCAATCCAAAATCCCTCACTTCACTGGAGCGGAATCTACCACTTCCCAACAACATGTAGATAGGATGAATGATGCTTTTGACTACATGGGATTAGAAGAGGAGACCATAAAAATGAGTATCTTTGCCCAAATCTTAGGAGGATAAGCCATTAAATGGTTCAAAAGTGACTCCTAATAGCATACATGATCTCCCTTCCCTCTACCAGACATTCATAAGCAAGTGAGAAATTAAGAAAAACCCTCTCCAAATCTTCTCAGAATATAACAACCTTAAGAGAAATGTCGGGGAAAGTGGCCAAGACTGTTGCACTAGGTTTAATAGTGTGTACAATGCTCTCCCACCTCACATTAAACCCCCACAAGGCCTAGCACTAGTGAAATTTTCAGAAGGCTTTGATGTAGACATGACCTACCAATTGATAGAAAGAGACCCCTTAACTTGAGAATAAATGCAAATGAGATATGTGACTGTAGAGGCCAACCTAATTGAAAAGAGGGCTAGGATGAGGTCAGAAAAGAGAGTTACCTACAAAGATGAAACTATGGCCTCAACCTCCTCATCTGATTCCAAGATTGACAGCCTAGTTAGAACAATCGAGAGAATGATGGAGAGGATAAGCCTAAATGAAAGAACACCTCCTAGGGAAAACCAATAAAATCCCCAAAACATAAGTAGGAATCCAAATTTCAGAAGAGACCCTCCCCAAAATAGACTAAGAGATAATGATCAACAAATCAGGCCTCCTTTCCAAGACAATTATGTAGATGAAGAGGGAAGAGAGATTGAAGAACCTAAAGAAAATCATGTAAACTTGATAAGTTATGATAATGAGGGTGATGTTTTTCTCACTGAAGAAGAAAAATGTTTCTTTTCCTTAGATCAAACTAAAACAAACCATGATGATTCTAAATACTACCAATTAGGATTTGAAAATTCCATAATGGAGGTCCATAGGAAATATGACCTTAGGAGAGAAAAGAACCAAGAAACCTCCAAGAAAAACAAAGAAGACACTGATGTTAATAACACCCCTGAAAACATTCCTAAGAGGACTGTAGACACTAAAAACACCATGTCTAAGAAAATTGATCCAAACAAAGACAAAATCAGCCAGCAAAGTGGTAACTCAAGCTGCCCTAGTGCATCTACTAGTGGCCCTGAGAAAACTCTTTTGTCTAAAGTCCCAAAACAAAATCAACAAACTAAACTTGTAGAAAAAATTATGGCTGATAAAACTGATGTAACTATGCCCAAAACACAAATACCTTTCAGTTTTGAAGGAGATATTGCTAAAATCAAGATAACCATACCTCTCACTGAACTAATTAGCCAAGATATGTATAGTTCCCATGTTTTGAAAGTTTTGAACATAGGGAATAATATCGACACTCTAAACTTCTATGACAACAACACTCTTGTTTATTCCATTCATTAAGACCTTGAATCATTTATCTTTTATAACAAAGATGAAATAAGTGAACAGGTAAATAAAATTGAAACAGATTCAGACATACCACAACAATCAAACCAAACACCGAATGAAGAACTCAGCAACCGAAAATCTAGCAGCCCTGAACAACAACGTAGTGGTGAATATGCACTAGAAACACTTTGGAACAAGAGCTTTGATGGCTCTTGTGGCAACTCTGGTTCAGGAGCTGGTGTCTGGATACATAACACAAATGAAGGCCATTCCTATAATATATATTTTCAATGCACTAACAACATTGCAGAATATGAGGCTCTCCTCCTTGGTTTACATTTGCTAAAAAACATAGGAGCTAAGAAGATCTCAATCCTAGGGGACTTAGAATTCATCATTAGGAAAATAAAAGGGGAGTATTCAGCCAAGAATCCTAGACTAAGAGAGTATATGAATGCTTCCCTAGACCTCCTGAAAACCTTTGAAAAGTATGAACTCACTTTCATCCATAAAGCTCAAAATAGCCTTGCCAATGAGCTTTCCTTTGCTGCCAGCAATTGCCAAATACCCCATGCAAATGAACAATACACCGTCAAAGTAAAAAACCAACCTATAGTGCTTGACAATGAAAACTATTGGCAAGTATTTGAGGGTGATAAACAAATTGATGACTTTCTCCAATCTAAGAATGAATTTGCAATACAGGAACCAAGATTAGGGCGTGAAGAAGATTCTTTTGCTAAAGAACAAGCCCAGAAAACAGAGTTGTCCTCTACAACTGATATCAATCTGCTTGAACAACCTTATAAGCCAAAATTGTTTGAAAATATAGATCAAAGGGACCTTGGGGTTTTACAATGTAAATATGATACATTACCAAGGGGCCTAGAGGAGCTATTTGATTTTAATGATGTGGCTAAAGAACCAAAGATGGAATCCACCGAGCTTAATGTAGAAGAATATAACATAGGCAGCATGAAGGAAACCAAAATGATCAAGTTGTCCAAAACTCTTCCTCCTCACATAAAACAGAAATATATTGAGCTTTTTAAAGAGTTTAAAGATGTGTTTGCATGGGAGTATGAGGACTTGAAGTCTTGTGACACAAGCATTGTTCAACATAAAATTCATCTCAAAGAAAATCATAAACCATTCAAACAAAATTGAGAAGAATAAACCGTGTCCTATTACCTTTAGTTGAGAACGAGATTAAAAAGATGTATGATGTTGGGATCATAGTCCCTCTTAGGTACTCAGAATGGGTTTCAAACCTTGTGTCAATTAGGAAGAAGACCGGGGAGATTAGGCTATGCATTAAATTTAGAAATTTGAACAAAGCCTCCCTGAAAGATAACTATCCTTTGCCCAAAATGGATCATATATTACAATGGGTAGTTGGCTCTAAGAGATTATCATTGCTTGATGGCTTTTCGGGTTACAATAAGGTACTAGTACTTTGAATTGATCAACATGAAACTGGTTTCACTACACCCTAGGGCACATTCATGTATGTAAAAATTCCCTTGGGGTTAATGAATGTAGGGGCCACTTTTGAAAGGGCCATGGACATAAATTTTTCAGAAGACATAGGTTACTTCATAGTCATTTACCTTTATGACATCATTGTCTATTCTAAGACTGATGAAGAACTCTTAGTCCAATTGAGTAAAGTCGTTGAAAAGTGTAGGAAGTATGGCTTATCTTTGATTCCTAAAAAAACACTATTTGGTCTTTAGGAAGGTAAGCTCCTAGGCCACATCATATTTGAAGAGGGAATCAAAATAGACCCCAAAAGGATCAAAGGTATATTGCAAATTAGCCAACCTAGAAACATAAAGGAGCTGCAATCTTTCATTGGAAAGATCAACTTCCTTAGAAGGTTCATCCGCAACCTTGCTAAAATCCTAAGGAATATTACAAGCATGCTCAGAAAGGAGGTAGGAGTTAAGTGGGCCTTGGAAGCCAAATAGTCTTTGGAACTAGTAAAATAAGCACTCACCCAAACACCAGTTCTAATTAGTCCTGACTTTACCAAGGACTTCTACATTTTCTCATTTGCATTCGAACACACCATTGCTGCAGTGTTGTTGCAAAAGAACATGATGGGGCAAGAACATCCCATAGAATTTTTAAGTAAGGCATTAAGAGATGCTCCCTTAAAATACAACATCATGGAGAAACAATCCTTTGCCTTTATCAAAGCATTCAAAGATTTACGAGTCTACATTTTGCACTCTCATATCATTGCTTTTATTCTACACATAGTTGTCAAGGACATTCTAAATAAGGACCCTAATGGTAAAAGGGGTAAATGGATTGCTATTATCTTAGAATATGATTTAGAAATTAGACCCACTAAACTGATTAAAGGACAAGGACTAGCAAAACTCATGGTTGAATCAAATTTCCAAGTAGTAGACATGAATATGATTGATGCATTAGAGGAACAAGAAGAGTTCACAGCTCCATACATTGAAGAAGTATTTTTGAATTCATCTTGGTATGCTGATATCCTATATGTGCTTTTTATCTTAATTCTACTCCTTCTTTATCAAAGACAAAAGCTAGATTCTTGAAACAAAAAGCTTTAAATTTCTGCATCTTAGATGGAGTCTAGTATTGGAATAATTTTGTTGGCATATTACTTAAATATTTTCTTGAGGATGATGTAGATAAAATTATGCATGAGCCACGTGAGGGAGAATGTGGAGGTCATATCTATTGGAAAAACATAGCTAATAAAATCCTTAGAGCTGGCTACTATTGGCCCACCCTCTTGCTTTACACCCACAAACTGGTTATGAATTGCAATAAGTGCCAAATCTTTGATGGAAAGAGAAAAATTCTACCTTTACCTTTGCATCCCATCAATGTTGAAGCTCCCTTTCAACAATGGGGTTTGGACTTCAATGGAGATATTCACCCCACCTCATCTTCCCAACATAAGTGGATCCTCACTGCCACTGATTATTTCACCAAGTGGATAGAATCCATCCCTTCTAGGAATGCCACCAACTCAGTCATTATCAATTTCCTTGAGACAAACATCTTGTCCAGATTTGGTTGTCCTAAAAAGATCATTACCGATAATGCTGCTACTTTCAAATCTAAAAGGATGGTTGTCTTTTGCTATAAGTACCATATCACACTAGGGAATTCCATAGATTACTACCCTTAAGTTAATGGGCTAGCTGAGTCTTCCAACAAAATTCCGATGAACATTATCAAGAAGCTCCTAGAACAGAACCAAAAATCATGTCATAGTAAGCTAGTACATGCATTATGGGCTGATAGACTAACCACTAAGAAATCAATAAGTATGTACCCCTATCAGTTAGTATATGGCATGGATATAGTCTTCCCAACATCCTTAGGAGTTCCAGTCATGAAGCTCCTCCAAGAAGTGCAATCAGAAGAAAATGATATGCAAAGAAGGCTGAACCAAACCATTCACTTGCAGCAATCAAGAGAGGAAGTTTACAAAAGGACATAAGCAGTACAAGAAAACATCAAGAAGATATTTGAGAGGAGGACCAAAGCCAATGATTTCCAAATTGGAGACACAGTTTTGAAATGGGACTCAAGGAGAGAAGACAAGGGAAAACATGGCAAATTTGAAAATTTGTGGAAGAGTCCTTACATCATTCTTTTAGCTAGAGGTAACAATGCTTTCTTTTTACAAGAGGTGAATGGAGTAGAGTTTTTCGGAGGTCCTATCAATGGCAGGATGCTCAAGCACTATTATTGTCAGAATTCCCAGTTTCAAACCTTCATTCATTGTACATAACATTGCATGATGAAAAATCAGTAAAACAAAAAAACACAAAAACAAAGAAAAAATGGAAAAAGAGGGCAGATTTAAAGAAGAGGTACCGCCCCATACCCACAAAAGAGTACTGCTAAAAGTGATCAAGTCTAAAGGCCACTACTTGTTGAGGAAAAAGAGTATTGTTCAGTCATATAGCCTAATCATGGCTGAGCATGTTTTGAATTTCTGTTGTTAGGTTAGTGAAAGAAGGCTAGTCAAATCATTTAAGCTTGAATTGTTAGTAGGAATAGAATAGGAGAAAAATATACTGGTTCTAAATTCTCAAATTTGAACCAAAGAGAAAGATAGGGGTGACTAACAAATGATGAAACACAACCCTCATACTTTCTAGTTTTGTTTGTATAAAAATAATGTATGTGTGCAGCTTGTCCCAATGCCACAGCCCATGGTAAATCAGATTGCTTAATATTGGTTCAAATCATGTTTTCAATTTCATGTCAGTAGCTTAGAGAATGAAGTCTGTCATACAGCTTAATCTTGACAGATGAATAATCTAGGTAGAGAATAAAAGATTTCACTAGCATAATTTGAACTCTTGGAAGTGATAAGGGTACAAGTAGATAGTTTTTTTTTCTTTCAAAAGAAAAAATAATGTCAAGGGTTTGTCAGTCCAAGTGCACCCACAAGAAAAAAAATGATAGGAAAAGGTATGATGGGTAGGTAGTAATGAGGTTGAAGTAATCATGTTTTTCAGATTCTGGAGATCATAGCTTCAAGAGAAACACCAACAAATCAAAGAACAAAAATCTGCCCAATGGATGAGGCACTCGTCTTCATAAACTCAGAGATTTGATATCTGAAGTTATGGATACCTCCCGAAAAGGAGTTTCCCTCCCCAAGTGGAGCCACTGTTAGTCATCAGTAATTTTTGCTATTTGTAGATGATTAAATACTTGTCCTAGATTTCTGAAAACAAGATTCATGAATATTGTGAGTTTTAGAAATCTCACTTCCTTCATTATCCTTAAGATAAATTTTTCACTATTTCACTATTCTATCATGTCATGGTCAACTTACCACTCCTAGAAGACCCCTCATGGGCTCATGCCACTCATCTTTATCCTATTTTTCCACCCATAACCTCAACACTCTGTTGTGCCTTTACCTTACCCCTCCAATTTCCATCTAGAATTACCAAACAACCTACTCCTTCTTATGTTCACCGAATACCTCAAGCATTGATGGTCTCCAAAATATCTTTGTAGGCTCTTTAGATAAATCAAGTACATTGTATTTTGGATCTTCAATACATCAATTTGTTAAAAACTCTGTTTTTTATACGTGAAGACCCCAAGTCAAGATTTCAGTCAAAGACCAAGTCAAAAGAGCCTCCCACTAGGTCATTAGGGTTTCATAGGTTGTGGGGTTATTTTTGGCGTTCTAAGTCACTATTTTTCATGTGCTAAGAAGCTGAATCAAATATGAAGGAACGCCAACACCTATTTGTCCAAGATAGAGTAGAAAAGTTTCCAAGGAAGACCTCCTTATTAAGTTCAAGTTCTATATAGGCAAATGTTCATTTTGACATTTCTACAAGAGTGTCAAGGTGACTATCAGCAGAAAAATTGGTAAGATTATAGGCCCATTCCTCATTAAAGATATACACAAGAAAATGGAGGAGGCAGCAGCTTATGTTGAAGAAAAATCAGGGTTCCTAAGACTAATTGGGCCATTAGTGTGCCAAGCAAGGAGCCAATGCAACAAATCACATGGATAGAGGTACACTAGTACAACCAAGCATGAATTGAAGATTTTTAGAAATTATAACTGAAAATGGAAAAAGGTGAGGTTAACTGGACATAAATGAATGAACTTGAGAGGGCTAAAGAGAACATAAAATACAACACTAATAATTCTTCTCAAACAGCCCATAAACCTAAGGCTTTGGAAAGGTAGGAAAGGGAGATGAAATAAAGATGATAGGCCTCCATGATGACAGCAGACAAAAGGTTTGAAGAGACTGTTGTAGGCGACTTCCAGAGTTTGCTAAGGTAAAGTGTTTCACTACCTCAATGGGAAAGAATCCAAAGAGTATCAGTATAAGGAAGGTCAAGCCATCATTTTCAGTCATTTGCACTCAATAATCAAAGGAATAAAAGCATAGGATTGAGTTTCATGATGGAAAACCAAACTGATCATGAGCTTGCTGTTGTGTGACTGAATGTGTCAAACTCCAAGAACATCAGAAAGGGCCAAATCAGTATGTCATGGAACTTGCAAATTAGAAGTGGCCAAAATAATATAGAGTACATGATTGTGAAATCTGTGGTACTTGTCAAAAATGGATTTATCATGCTTAGAGATCAATGGGAATGATGAAAAAAAGTTTCTCAGACACCCCTCAAGCATAAGGAAATTTGATCACCAAGGTAAAACAGATAATTTTTAAGGATGTTGCCACCATGCAAGTACCTGAAGTTGTGAAAATGATTGGAAGACATGAGCATGGCCAAAACATAGTAAAACATGTGACTCAAACAAAACATCTACAAAATAGAGTGATAAAGGCAGCAATAGGTCAAAGGAGGTCAAATTTAACCATGTCAGAAACCTGAAGAGAAACAAAGAAAAATGGTTAGAAAGGAAAAATATCACTTGAATTTTTTTTAAGCCACCTACTATAAAAGCTCAAAATGAAAAATCAATAAAAGTTACCAAGGGACTGAAAACATTAGAGAGTGGGTTTACAAGGGATAAATTTGATTTCCTAAGACTATAAAGAGTCATTTTTTTTATCACTCAGCTCATTATGCACATGCAAAAGAGTAAAAAATCCTTCAAAGAGAAATGAGTTTCAGTGAAAATCTAGGTAAGGTTACCTGACGCTGTGCGTTCATGCCAGCACTATGCTTACAGCACCTAGCGCTATGCATTCAAGAGTTTCTGCAGTGTAAAAATACAATGTGATGCGCATTCGGGTGAACGCACTACATGTTCAGGTGGGCACTACCAGTTCGCCCAGAAATAGTCCGATAGGCACAGGAAACATTCAGCGCTATGCCTAGGGAGAGCCTGACATGCCCAGAACGTGCCCAGCACTGTGCTCAGGAGGCCCAGTAGGCCTGCATGCATGCAGGCACTGCACTCAGGAGGCCCGACACCCGACAACACGTTTAGGCGCTGCGCATAAGCCAGAAACCCTCCTCCACTTGCAAATCGCCAAAAAACCACAAAGGAGCACCTCCAAGTTGCATCCAAAGACATGCAAAGAAACCAAAAGTTGGTAGGTGGATGTTTTTCCTTCTCCTCCAGTGAAGTTCATGATTTTATGGTTATGGGGAATTGACTAAACCCTAGTGACTAGAAATCCTAAGTCATCCTGAGAAACACTCTGGTTTGACCTCCAAGCAAGAAATTATCAGTCAAGAAGGGAGTTAATTAGGGTAATTACAGTGAGTTCAAGTTAAACCTTCATCAAAGCTTAAAGGAGATCATCCATACACATACATCTCCCTCTCACTCACTTAAAAAAAATGCCTTGCACCATCATTTCATTTCACTCATCCTACCAAGTTTCACAAGCAGGCCTAGGGTTGTTTAAAGGCAGCACTAATCACCATGTTAGGGGAAGAAGGGAGTGTTAGCAGTGAAGGAGGCCAAGTGCTTATGGGGAAAAAGTACAAGGGTGGGAAGGTTAATAGATTTGAACCCCAGGACACTGTGGAGCTTACTACCTCTCCCATGATTCTCAGATGCTTTCAAAATGTAGGGTGTTTTCAGTTTTGTGAAAGAGTCTAACAAGTACAAAATCACCCAAAGCTCACAAGGTTATTAATTCTTATCCTACATAACAAAAAATCAAGCTTGGAAGGGGTGACCTTTGAACTCTTATCAGATGCCATTTCTAGTGCTACAGGTATACCTGGTGCTGGTGAAAAATGGTTCAAAAGGGAAAAGTTGGACATGAGATGGTATGAGCCATTTCTCAAGACTAGGTGCAAAGAAGGCTGCAAGACTATTTTCCCTTTCTCACACTTGTTGTAGAGCTATGCACCCTTGATGAGGGTCATCATGAAATATTTTACCTATGAGGGAAGGTACTCTAGACTCTACTCCTATCATATTAGATTTCTCACGCACTTCATTAGGGTCAAGATGCTTCATTTTCCCTACTACTTCTATAGGATTATTGACAAGATGTTTTCTGTTGTTTGAAGAAGGAACTATTCCCAACAAATTCAAAGTTTGTTCCATCACTCCTTGGTCAAGATGATTGTGCTACATCGGTTGGAGCAAAAAGACATACCTTGGGAGGTGTTCATTGCTCATGAAATATTTACAAGCCCACGACCCCATCATCAACTAAATTTACCCTCATCATCTCATCCCCCTCCCTCTACTCTTCCATCACCTCCTACGGATCATGCCTCATCATCTACAGAAGTATCCTATCCTCAATAAAACCTCCCTTCCTCACCTTCTTTTAATGCATCAGATCAAGAAGGAAGTGGCAGTGAACAGTCAAGTGACCATGAGTGTGAGGGTGAGAATGAATGAAACCAAAATGAAGCTGAGGGTTATGATGAGTCAAGCCAACAAGAAACATAAAACATGCAAACAGAGGGAGAGGATAATAGTGAAGCAAATGAAGAAGATGACAGTGGAAATGAATTAAGCAGTGATGAAGAAGGGGTCAGCATTGAAGGAGAAGACATGGAGGTGGATGATAATGAAGATAATGTAAGTGACAAAGAAATAGAGGATGATCATAAGGAAAACAGTGAGACTAAGAGCCCTAATGACATTCAAAATAGTGAGGCTCATAGTCATGACAGAGATGAGGGAAAATATGAAGAGAGAAGCCCAAATGAATATGATAACAATACAAAAAATGAAGAGGTTGAAGAAAACATGGACACCAATGAATAAGACATCAGTGAGGAAGAAGACAGTCATGACAACAGTCATGAAATTCATGACAACAGTGAGCTCCCTAGTGATAATGAAGATAATAGGGACAACAACAAAACTCAGAGCCCCGATGACAGTAAATATAGTGAGGTTCATAGTGGTAATAGGGGTAGTGATGATGTTGGAAACAAAGAGGAAAATGATGAAGTAGAGAACATGGTGGCTGATGACAAGAATGATGAAAATGAAGAGTTCGATGATAGCAGCAAGGATCATAGCCATGAGGAAGACAACAAAAATATTACAGGAAAACCTTTTCTATTGACATATCAGAGAGGGGAAAGGCATGTGTTTGCTGCCTCAAAAAGGCAAGGGGTCATGCCTTCCACATCTACTAAGCCACTAGATAAAGGAAAATAAAAGGTAAAGGAAGAAGATGAAGATCAACATGAGGTTGAGAGAGAGTTTGAAATCATCCAAGTTGATAGTGACGAAGAAAATGAAGCAAGGATCTCAAACTTGCTCCTCCAGAACAAAGATGCGCAAATTAAAGACCTCCAAGAAAATCTAGATAGGGCCAAGAGTGTGAATGATGTCCTTGAGATGGAGAATAGGCAGCTAGTGGCACAAAATTTCGTTTATGAAGCTAGAGAAATTAGAGCCCGGAAAGAAGCTCAAATGGCACAGGTAAAGCTAGAATAATTCATGGGCACCTACGAGGAAAGTGAAGATGAACAAGGGTAGGCTAGGAGGAGACCAAGAACCATGGGTTTGAAGGAGGCCTTGGAAAAACAAAGAGAACCATAATCAACCTTGGCAGACCAGCTCCCTCTAGATGAGATGCTTGCCATGGAGATAGAGTATGACTGGGAGCCTTGGATAGAAAGAGAAAACATACACTTGGAGGCCAAATTGGAGAAAGACAATAAAGATCTTGATCTCCAAAGGAAGATGATCAAGTATTATGCCCAGAAAAACCAAATTGCAAGGGCTAAACTCAAAAATTCTTATGTCAAAATACAAGCACTCAAAGAGACAATAGGCCAAGAAAAACTTGGAATCTTGGTTGAAGCTTCTCTATAGGCCTCTCAAACCTCATAAGGAAGACATCCACCAATTTTGGGAAAATTTTGACAAATTTTGGTTTTTTACAAATTTTGAGGACTCTAAGCGCAGCACCCCTGGCACTACGCTTTGATATTAGGTATCCTCAGAAGGAAAAATTGAATTTTTGGAATCCTCAGCTCAAGCATATCATGCTCACCAAATTTTGGAGCATTTGAAGCATTTTTGGTCCCTCAAAAGGCTAAGAAACACCTCATTTTTCACCTTTCTGCCTCATTTTCAAGCCTGGCACTGCACCTAGAGAAGTTTTGGGACATTTCCTTTTTGGATAGGTTAGTGGAGCCCAATAAGAATACCAAGGGAATTTTTGGAAGGTAGACTCAGAACGCTTTCCAACGGGCCATCACAGAGCTGATTCTGACATCGGGAAGGTCATCCAAACTTGGCTACAAATGGACCCACTTTTGTCGGTGCAGGCGCTACGCTTTCAAACCTCACTGTGCATTTTTGGCCAAAAAGTCAACAAAAGACACTCATTAATGTAAAAATGATACTTTAGAGTTTTTTTAGGCAAATCACTCCAAATTTAGGTGCTAGGAGTTATTTTTTCATTTATTTCATGAGATATTTTGTGCCTTGGGCCTTGCATGATCTCTTGGGCATAAATGACATTTATGACTAATTTTGACATTTTCAAACCCTATTTAGGGTTTTTTCCCTCCTTTGCTAGATAAATAGAGCATGAGGGACTTATTTTAAAAGGTTAGCATTTGATGACTCTTGTGAGAAATATATGGTTTTTTGAAGATTGAAGAAGAAATTGAAGTTGTGGAATTTGTGAATGGCTTGTTTTGATTGATGATGGAGAAGGCTTGCTTGCAAGATCTCTGAGCTTGGTTAATGGTGATGTGCTTCTATTCAGTTATTGTTTTCTTATGTATCATTGTGTTTCATCGTTCTATATTTCAGTAGGACAAAGGTTTTAGACTAAGAAATGTTTTTCAAAGGCACCTTAGCTCTGTATTTGTTTCACTGCCTCTATGTTTTCCTCTGCTGGGCCAGCTAGAGAATTCTTAGTTTCTCTCTAGGCCCACCCAAGCTTGTTTATATTATGAATGATTCAATATAGTAAATATCAAAGATGTTTTTATTGTCAGCCTTTCTTGTTTTATGTCACTAAATTTTTTTTCTTGAGATCTTTATTTGAAGTACCACTAATTAGGTTTGCCAAAGAGGTTATGTTTCGATCATACCCTTTGTCCATTCTTGAAAAGTTGTTTTGAAGATATTTATGGCTATGATCAATGTTTTTTAGGAGTTCCCTCTTCCTTTATTAAAGTTATATGTTTATATTAAATTTTTTTCTAACCTTGAAGGTGAAATCACTAGAAGTTAAATGAGTTTCTCGCCTTCTATAGTTCACTGGATTGTTTGTCTTAAATGCTTATTTGCTTGAGTTGAATCAGAGAGTTATTGGTTTGCCCTGTGTTATTATTAATTCTTTATGTTGAATAGTATTGAAGGCCCTTCTTGTTAAATTATTTGACAAAGGATTCTTAATTTCCCTTTTCCCTACATTGTCCACAAACTTGATGTTCATCTCATCTCACACAAACCTTGAAAATCCATTTGACCAGGTTAGATTTTCCCTGTGATGCACCCTGATTCATTGTTGAACTTTCCATGACTTTTTATAGACTCCATAGCCCAATGAATTGAATATGTCCTCACTCCATCTATTCTACTTGATCATCTACCAAACCAAAACAAACAAACAAACCCTAAAAGCAAACAAGTTCACATCCTTTGCACAAAATAGAGAGAGCCCTCTCTGAGTCCAAGAAGGCTAGGTCCTAGGATTCCAAAGACTGGTCTGATGTTACCCTTGTTCATTTTTTCTCACCAATGTAACAAATTACGGGGACCTAACAATAGGATTTCTGTTCTATGATGAATAATTTGTGGTCTAGTGTTATGATGAATGGGCATACAGTGATGTGAGTTGATCTAGTTTCTTTGGTTGCTTGAAATTCAGTAATAGGTTTCTTTAATTATTAATTTGGGGGTTCAGTTGGTTCAATTATTAAGTGATTTGAGACAATGAGTGTTTTCAGTATTGTTATTTGGAATTAGGATTAAGTGATGGTAGTGGGCCTAGTCTGAAAATATGATGAAAATTTTTCTACAGGTTTTGATGTTTTAAGTGAGGTGAATCCAGTATAAAATATTATGAATAATTTTCCATAGAGGTGTTGAGGGTTGGAAACTTCGGTAAGGGATACAAATCTTCTTTCCAGTAGTAGCTCGTAAATATGTTCATGGGCTAGGATCTCCCTTCGAGAAGGTGCTCGTAAACACGATCAAGGGGTTGGAGCTCACTTCTAATGGGTTCTCGAGAATGAGAGAAGGTTGTATCCTTCTGCAGGTCGGTTCTTGCATACTGTTATGATTGTACGTCAGTATAGGATTATAAGATTTTTTCCTTTATAATAAAATATGAGGGCAAAGACGATGCAAACAGTGGTTTTTTCCCACATTGGGTTTCCACCTAAAAATTTTGGTGTCCTCATGTGTTGATGTGTTTCTTATGTGTGATGGTCTATTTTTTTCTTACTATTCATGGTTACCATTTAATTAAAAAAATGATACGTTAGTTAAGGTAGAGTAGGTGATGAAATATATAAAAAGTTAGTTAACTAGATATACATTTTTTTCCTTCATCATAGTCGTGTACATGCACAGTTCTGCTTAATGATAGTAGTATATTTTATTGCCTAAATCTACCTCAGGCTGAAAGAAGGCAGAGTTCAGGATAACATCAAACCACGCTCAGTCTGGTAGCTAGCCCTACCAGAACAGGAGAGGGCTCTCTCCGGGTCAATCTCAGGAAAAATGTATCAATGGGGCTTGAGATGACTGAAATAAAAACTAATTTTAGGCTAGATATATAGATCAAGATGTTTGAAATGATTTTTTGGGGTTTTTTTCAGAAACAAGGGAAAGGTAATTTTGGGTGCGGGGATGAAGCCCAGTTTCTGCAGAGTTCTAATTGGGGCAGGGTAGGCAATGGTTTTGATGTCTTGAAATGAATATATGGATGATTTAGACCGCTGAGGAGATGAAGAGGGCAATAGATCTCAAGGATCCTCTCCAAACTTAAGAAAACATATAAAATCAAACAAAACTAAAGGCAGAGCAAAGAAAACTATTGGATTCCACCTTTAACACTGATTTGTTTAATTCAGGAAGAGCAGAGAAGGGAAATGATACAAATAAACATTAACGAACTTAAAAATAAATAGAGAAGAAACACCATAAAAAATCAGAGCCACAAGGATCCCAACAAGTGGTGCAAAACCCTGGTCTTTCCTTAGCCAAAAAATGCAGAAGTGATGTACAATGGAGTGCCAAACAATTCCCAAGTATCCAACCCTGAAAATGACTCAGAAAATACATGATATAGGCAAGCCTAACCCCTTCCCATGCCTCTAGGGGTCGAGCTCATCATTCTAGGAGCTGTTTGAACCAATTCTAAACTAGGAACTGAAATCTAGGCAATCAAACAACTTGCCTCTATATGGTAGGAAACTAATTCATTCATTTAATTTTCACTTTTTAGTGAATGAATCCTCTAGAAAAAGTAAATATGTGCCAAATTTACATCATAGTCATAAAATTACATCAATATAGATCAATAGTTACATCAAAAAGTAAAACTAGTCAAAACTGGGCGAATTTCTGAGCTGAAAAGTGAAAATGAGGCCAAATTTCCCTATGCGCCGCGCTCAAAAACTCAATGCATCGCGCCACTTTGAGCCTATTTTTGAGGGATTTCCTGAAGTCCAACTTGAGATCATAATAGCTCGTTCAAAATCCTTGCCTGTCTTCTATCCAACCCAAGTGGAATTTTTCAATTTGGAGTTCATTTGCCCCTACAAAACTTCAATCTCCCAAAACTGGTTCCTGTTGGTGCAAAAAGTGGCAGAAAGGCCATTTTCAAGGTGTTTTTGGCCCTTTAGGCAACCCAGAACTTGATGAAATATCTCAGACATTCCTGAGCATGCATAATTTATCATAACAAACCCAAAAATATCAATTTTTCCTCTAGAAGATGTCCCAATCATAAGCGCGCGCAAGGTGGCGCGACGCGTCGGGCAGGAAAATCTCTTTTGTGACCAAAAATTCAAAATTGACAAAATTTTCTCAAAATTCCTTGAAATTTAGACTGGATATCCCTCATTAAGTGCCATGCTCATCCAACGAATATTTGGCCAAGATTTGAAGTGGATCAAGCCTTTTTCGGTGCTTCAGTGCTCTCCTCAGCCTCGCTTTCAGGATCTTCATCTTCGCTGTGCAAACATGTGTGCGGGCCCAATAGTGGTTCTTCATGTGCCTGAGAATGTATTTTTCCCTATTGGCCTTTGCCAACAGCTTCTCAAGATGAATGTTGACTCTCTCAAGCCAAATCTGTTGCTCAAAAGGTGTCATGTCACCGTGTCTCTTTCGAGCCAACTCCCGGTCTTCATGGATTTTTTGCAACTTTATGAGCGTCTTCCGATCCTCCAATTGTTTATTCCACTGCTCCAAGTAGTTTATAACCCACTGAGCTCTCTGTAATTTCACAGTCAATGTGTCGATCTCAGCTTTCTATTCCTGGATAGTCTCTCTCATCTTCGAGCTAGGAGAGCTCAAATCAACATCTATGAGTGTAAAATCAGTGTCTTGGCCTCCTGAAGGGCCCTCATCGTGCATAGGCCTCTTGCCTCTGTCCTGAACCTGTACTTGCGCTGATGTCGAAGGCGAGACCCATTCCACCCCAAGTGGAGATAGTACTCGCGCGACTGATGAAGGTAACGAGACCCCTTCCACCCCGGGTGGAGATAGTACTCGTCGTGCTGCGGCAAATAAGGCTCTGGTACCTCTCTGATAGGTAACACATACTAGAACACTAATAGGCTCTGTCTCGGGGACCTCAAACTGATGTGAAGGCTCACCCTCATCATGAACAATCTCTGGAGGAGGTTGAGGGGCTGTAAAGAAGTCACGGGAAATGAACTCCTCCCATGCAATGCCCTGCAATCTGAGCTGATGTACTACAATGATCTTGATGAGCGCATAATGATAAATGTTGTTATGCTGCTCCTCGGGAGTCTTCTTCTGCACAAGGGTAGTCATCCACTCTATGTTTTGACACGTGAAATATGGAATACTCATCAGTCTAACTCTCGTGAAATGCATCAAAAGTCTGATGTGGTATGCATAAAGGCGTGAGAACTGGCCCTCACAGCTGAAGTATCAGATGATGAGTTTCATCAATGGTGCATAGGACTCCTTCAGAAACCGGAATGGGAATACCCTGCTGAGCTACCTCAAATAGCCAGGCCTGATGTATGGCTCGTAATATGCTCTGTCCAGCTGTTGTCTCTTGTTGCACTCTTCACCTATGTTCGGTATCCCGGTTGCCTGCGAAATGGTTTCTGGTGTCAAGGTGAAGTTCACTCTGGCAAGGTTTACATGACCATCACGCAAATTTAGGACAAATAAGTGAACTAATTCCTGATGATGCTGAGTCTGAGAAATCATCTCACAGTACTGAAAGCATGATTGTTGCTGAAAGCATGCCATTGCAAGCGGGCAGGCCTGCAATTGAGTCAAGGAAGTGGGCTCTTCTCTGACATGCTTGCCACTTTTATACAGCCTTCTCAGTACATCAAGCTCAGTGTTTGAGTCACTGTCTTGCTCATATTCTGAATCTGTGTCTGACATGATGCTGTAATGTGTATGACAAGTATATGTTCGATTGGTTTGAAAATGAGAGTTTGGCGTGTTTGCCTCTAATTTCCAAATGTGTGCCCAAGGGATAAGGAGGGACTTTGGTAAGTATAAACAGTGGGAAAGAGGACTTTCAAATGAAACTTAACATGTGAGAACAGTAACTTGAACATTGGGGAATTGGGATTTGGGTATTTTTGCAAATGATATGGGAAAGGGAGGGTGATAGGGAATAGTAGGGTTTTAGGGATAGGAAAAATGGGAACAAGGGATATAGTTGGTTTTGGGACATAAGAGAAAAGGGAAAGGACTGTGATAACAGTGTGACAGTGATGGGGAATGGAGTTCGAACAAATTCGCATCAACAAGCAGAATTTAAATTTAAAACATAAACCCTATGGAGTAGTTTTTGATATGAATATATGGTTTAAAGTTTGGCCTTAAAACTCTTACAACCTCCTCTCCAAATTGCAGCAAACACAAACTGAAATCAATGGCAAGGGCGCACAAAAACTTACTTGGAGAAAAAGATTTGAGTCGATTTACAATTTGATGGAGCGGTGGTAAAAATCCGTGTGGAGGCTCTGTGCACCGTGCACAAACCTAGTGCGCTGCACCTCCTGGATGCGCCACGCCGGTTGAAAAATACACGGTGATAATCGGCCCTATGCGCCGCGTAGCCTATGTGTGCCGCGCCTTCTCCCAATGCACCGCGCGCACTCCAAACACACAGTCTCAGTCTTAAACTCACAGCTTCGCCCTTTCGCAACTTAAGTCGACTTCAATCGATCTCCTGGCATACCAATGGATGTTTCAAACAATGAAAATATCTTATAGTGATGGATTTGATTTTTTCTTTGCAAAGACCCACTTTTGTAATGTTTTGAAATTGGCACTTTTCACATTTTAATACAACTCTGTTTTCTTGTTTCCTCTGAATTTTGACTGAAATGATGCCTCCTTTGTTGATTTTTTGCAGGGATGGTGGCATGTCTTGGAAAAGGATGACCAGGGCTGCGTCGGAAGAATCTGACAACTAAAAAAAAATTTGATAATATACATAACATTTATTACAAAGTACAAAATGACGATTTTCTTCAAAACAGAGTTTTGAAGAAAAGTCATGATCAATCACAGTAACGATGAAATTTTGCGATGAAAACTTGTTTTGAACCTCCCTCTGGCCTACTGGCATTATTGAACACTTCGAAATTTGTGAAACCCTAGACCTAATGACCAAAATGACTCTTTTTGACCAAGAGACCAAAACAGGACTGTAAATGGCTTTAAAATTGATTTGATGGATAGACCTGAGCCACCAGGTACAAGGCATGAAGGGTATGACGAAGAAAGCCCTTCCGTCAGATTATGGCATGCACCTAATGGAATGCAAATAAATGAGACACCTAAAAATGAAATTCAATAAGAGAAATTATCTCTGACGGAGGGATGACCAGACCGACTCTAACATTGGCTCCAATGGGGATGGTAGCTCCTGGGAGGTGCCAAGAATGACAGATCTCTGGGAGAGATAGAAAGTGCCTTCGTCCATTGGGCTATGGATTCATTATTTTGACAAACAACGCAAGACCTTTGACTCAATTTATTGACTGAAACTTGACTTAAACCGACTAAATTTGGAAACCAAAAGGACTGAAAACATGACTCGACAAACTGAAGCCAAAACTGGGATCCTTCTTCAGAATTATAGCCTTCACTTCGAGCCCCAGACTGAAGAAAATATCACATCACACCCTTGCAATGAAACTGAAATAAAATGGTATATACAATGACAATGTAAACAGTAGAAACAACTCAGAAATGATACCTCTTGAGCAGCCGACCATTGACCGGCCCTCCTGGACAATCTTCCTCATTCATCTTCTTCGGAAGAAAGGCATTCTGACCACGATATGCAGCAATATTAAAGGGACCTTTCCAGAGATTTTTGAACTTACCGTGCTTGCCCTTTTCCTCATTCCTTGCATCCCACTTCAGCACCACTTCGTCCAATTGGAATTTGTCTGCCTTCCCTTTTCTGTCATAGATTTTCTTAATTCTCTCCTGCAACTTGAAGGTGTTTTGAAAAACTTCTTCTCTTGTTTGCTGCAAATGAATCATCTGATTTAGTCTTCTCTGCATGTGATCTTCTTCACTGCCCGCTTCTTGCAAAAGTTTGACCACCGGAACAGCAAGAGAGGCAGGAAACACCGTGTCTACTCCATATACCAACTCAAAGGGGGACATACCAATGGATTTCTTCTGACTTACTCGATTAGCCCAAAGTGAATTTACTAACTTCTTGTGCCAGCCTTTCTTATTGATTTCCAGCAACTTTTTAATGATGTTGACCAAATATTTGTTGGAAGACTCCGCCAATCCGTTGCCTTGCGGATGATACGCGGTTGAGTGTCCCAAAGTGATGTGATACTTGTTACAAAACTCAACCATCCTTTTTGATTTAAAAGCTGTTGCGTTATCAGTGATTATCTTATTCGAGCAACCAAAACGAGACAAAATGTTATTCTCAAGAAATGAAATTATTGCCGCATCCGTAGCTTGTCTGGTGGGAATTGCTTCGATCCATTTCGTGAAATAATCTGTCGCCGTGAGGATCCACTTGTGTTGAGCTGAAGAAGGAGGATGGGTCTCCCCAATGAAATCCAAATCCCACTGCTGAAAAGGGGCGCTGACCTCAATAGGCTTAAGTGGAAATGGCTATAATTTCTGCCTTCCTTCGAAAATTTGACATTCGTGACAGCTTTTGACAGTCTTATATACATCAGCAAAAAGTGTGGGCCAATAGTATCTAGCTCTCAAAATCTTATTGGTCGTATTTTTCCAAAAAAGGTGACCCCCACAGTCTCCTTTATAGAAATCCTCCATGACTTTTTTTGCTTCTTCTTCCACCAAACAATTCAACAAAATACCTCCAGGATCTTTCCAATAAAGTGCAGAATTCAAAATACAAAATCTTGTAGCCTTTAATTTCATAGTTCTACCTTTGTTTCTAGTCATGCTGGGTGGTGGTGACAAATTCTGAAGTACATAAACAATATCTGAATACCACGGAGAAACAACAAACATTTCCGATACCTGAAATGGTGAATTTTCCTCATCCTCATCAGACATAGCAGTG
The DNA here is from genome assembly GCA_034641835.2 of Pinus albicaulis. Classification (NCBI taxonomy): domain Eukaryota; kingdom Viridiplantae; phylum Streptophyta; class Pinopsida; order Pinales; family Pinaceae; genus Pinus; species Pinus albicaulis. Next base: position 2,006,135,848 of record CM076578.1, read on the forward strand.
ATCAGATTTATGTCTAAAGCATGAAAATTTGATTTCGCCATAAGCTTCGCCAGCCCCTGTCCTTTGATAAGTTTTGTGGGCTTTATCTCTACATCATACTCTAGCAATGTTGCAATCCACTTCCCTCATCTTCCTTCCAGATAAGTTTGTACTAGAACATCTTTCACGGCAGCGTCATGAACATAAGCCAAAATATGGGAATGCAGAATGTATACCCTGAAATATTTCAATGCTTTTACAAGCGCAAGAGATTGCTTCTCAATGATGTTATATTTCAGGGCTGCATCTCTTATAGTTCGACTAAAAAAGGCAATCGGCTTCTCATGCTCATCTCTTTTCTGCATTAACATAGCTGCCATGGTATGCTCCGAAGCAAATGAAAACAAAATGAAGTCTTGGGTGTAATCCGGGCTGATCAAAACCGGTGTTGAAGATAGTGCCAACTTCACCAAATTAAAAGAATTTACAGTCTCTTCAGTCCATTTCACTTGGCTTCCCTTCTTAAGAATATTTGTAATCTCTCTTAGATGTTCAGCAAGGTTAGGTACAAAGCGGTGTAAAAATTTCATCTTACCATTAAAAGACTGAATTTCCTTCTTGTTCCGGGGAGGGTCAATTTGCTGAATTGCTTCCACACGTGTTGGATCAATACGAATGCCATCTTTTGAAATAATGTGACCAAGCAATTTTCTTTCATCCATGGCAAACAAGCTTTTCTTCGGATTAAGTGACACACCATATTTTCTGCACTTTTGAAAGACAACTCTCAAGTGATACATATGCTCTTCATCGGAATTGGAAAATACCGTCAAATCATCAAGGTATATAACAAGAAAAAAATCCTTCTCATTCGCAAAAGCCATGTCCATCGCCCGCTGAAATGTCGCACCCGCATTCTTTAAACCAAAAGGCATCTTGGCATAGTGGAATGTCCCCCATGGAGTGGTGAACGCCGTTTTGTCTCGATCGTCCTCATGGACCAAAATTTGGTTATATCCAGAATAACCATCGAGTAGTGACATGCGAGATGCTCCAACTACTCGTTGAAGTATATGATCCATCTTAGGCAATGGATAATTGTCCTTCAATGACACCTTGTTCAAATTTCTGAAATCAATACACAAACGGATCTCACCTGTCTTTTTGCGAACAGGCACCAAATTGGAAACCCAATCAAAGAATCTGATGGGAACAATGATTCCAGCTCTATACAATCAATTAACCTCCTTCTCAATTTATGGCAGCAACTTCAGATTGATTCTTCTCAGCTTCTGTCTGAAAGGCTTCTGACTAGGCTTGATTGGGATAGTGTGCTGAATTATATTGGTATCATACGTCTTCAAGTCTCAATAATCCCACACAAACACATCAACAAAAGATGACAACAGACTGATATACTTGGCTTTTACCTCCGGTGGAAATGATTTTGACAATTTCACCAACTTTGGATTCTCAGCTGATCCAATGTTTACCTCTTCAACTCCCTTTTCAGTTGGCCGCAAGGTTGGTTTTTTAGCAACATCATCCTAATCAAAGAGCTCTTCTAAAGGTATCAAGCCTTTAGGAATAACGTTATCTTTCAGCTGCAATACTTCCATTTGATTGACTTGCACATCAGCTTCATCATCATCATTTTCCACATCAATTGAGGTATCTTTGAACTTACCTTTGTTTTGCAGAAATTCATTAATCTCATCATCGTCTTGGAAAACTTGCCAACATCTTTGATTATCCGGGACGGTATGACGGTGCTTCACATGGATTTCGAACTTATTACTTGAGTTCATTTGGATCTTCAAATTACTTGCTGCCTTAGGAAGTGCATCTGCAATTCCATTTTGAATGCGAGGAATACAAGTCAAGGTGTAATCTGAAAACAACTTCAAAATATCAAGAACAACATTTCGGTAAGCACGCATCCGAGGATGTTTCGTTTGGTATTCACCCTTTACTTGTTTAATCATCAATTTAGAGTCGCCATAGACTGCAATTCTATTAGCATTCATCTTTCTAAGAATCTTTAGGGAAGCAATCAGAGCTTCATACTTAGCCTCATTGTTCGAACAATCAAATGCTAGCTTGTAAGAACACACCCGTACATTGCTCAGTACCTTGTCTGGAGTGGAAAAAGGACTGCGTACCCAAATACCAATTCCAGCACCATCACTCCCCACTGCACCATCGAAATCCATGGTCCATAGGCCATTTTCATCATCTTCCAAGTGCTGAAATCGTGCTAGCTCTGTTTTTTCTGCTTGTTGTCCACTATCTTTAGCTGATTGCTCAACTGTGCTTTCCAGTTTTTGCCTTTCTTTCTGCAAAAATTCTCTGAAATTTTCGGTAATCTTTGGAATATCCTCTGCTTGAACTAACTGACTATCTACATCATTGAAACTATCGACAAACAAAACAAAATATTCTAAATCTGTATGTACATAATTAATAGGGTGATTAACCGGTTTCTCCTTGGTTGTAATCATATACTTCATTTTTTGTTCCTGATACAACTTTCTCATTTGGCCAAACACGGGAATCGTTGCATAGGAGAAATCTAGTTGTAATGTTCCTTTCAATTTTTCTCCCCAAGATCTGGAAAGTAGCATACCAAATCTCAGAGGGATGTCTGCCACAACAACATCCATCAAAACATTCTTTGCAGGAATCTGATCCAAACTTACAACTAAGTCCTTAATGAGCCCAATACATCTCACTCTGCTAGAATCAAATGAATAAAGATCATGGTACTTCCTTGTGATGTCCAAACCCAACTTCTCCATGATTGCTCTCGGCATAAGATTATGGGAAGCACCAGAATCAAACATGGCATTATGTAACACAAACTCATGCAATCTTAAACTGATATAGAAAGGAGGCACTTCACTATCTGGAGACTCACCATCTAAAGCTGGTCCAAATATCAACTCAGGTTGATCATCTTCGATATTCACCATATCAGACATTGGATCAAAATTCAAAATTCTAGAGACTTGACCTCTATAATTGTTGTTCTTCATTATTTCAGTCAAGGGAATGGATACCTTCAATTTAGAAATTTCATTCTCCAAACTAAAAGCTGAAGTCTTTTCAATATATTTGGCTAGAACATCTTTCTTTTCAGCCTTCTCCCTCGATGCAATTGGCTGATTTGATTTTTCTGCTAATGATGACTTGTTGGCAGCGGGGTCAACTATCTCTTTTGCCTTCTTTTGTGCCACGGGTGAATCATTCTTCGCTGCTGAAACTTCCTTTCTCTTTTGGATTAGGTTGACAGGCACATCTCTGCTTCTAAGTGAATATTACTTCTGCTGGGCGGACAAAGAATTCATATAACCTCTCTGATACTCATCTGATTCTTCTTCAAGTGCTGCATCATTGGCCAAAATAAAATCTTCATCTCTTTGGACAGTTGAAATTTCTGTATACTCCTCATCTTCAGTGATATAAATGGGCAAATCATCAGGAGTAAAGAAGTGATTCTCCTCCCCCACTACATCATCTTCATCATCTGAATCCCGGCCAACAAAATTCTATTGAAGAGGTGTCTTTACTTGCTGCTGGACTGCTGGTTCTTGTGCACGCTTCTCTCGTTGTTTAATCCGGAATTGTGGCTGCTGCTAACCACAGAAATTGGGATTTCGAATTTGCAGTTCAGGCTTATCAAGTGTAAAATTTTCGAAAAAAATTTCCACCTTGCGGAGTAACTGATATGATGTAGAAGCTTCTTCCTTTATTGAGACTTTTTTCTCGGTTCTCAATCTAGCTCTCTTATCATTCAAATTGGCCTCAACACTCATGGCAATTTTCTGCATGTCCTCTAGAGTGGGCGGATCTCTGTCTCGTAATGAATAAGCCATCTCCGGATCAAAACCATCCGGGAACTTAAGAAAAGATGAATTTCTAGATGGCCTTAAATCATCAGGAATAGCATTATAAATCGCATTAAATATGATACAATAGTCTTGGACAAACTCACCAGCATTGCACTTGATATTGGTATATTCAGAAGTGATCTGGAGTAGATCTTTCTTTATTTCCCACAGATCTAAAAATTGTCTCTGAAGCTCTGCCAATGTAGCAATACTTCTGGGCTGCAAAGCTCTGAACCATTTTCCTACCTCACCACTGAAAGTTTGGACAAATAATCTCATGGTTACATTTTCGGCATCAATTTCATGGAGATCGAAGAAATCTCCCATTTTGTCTATATGCTGCTGAGCAAGCACACTTTGAGGAGTGCCATCAAACAATGGGATCTTACTTTAGTAATCTGCAGGCATAGCATCAAGGTTTTGTGGTAACACGAGAGGTGCAAATCGAGTAGCCATAGCTCTTGGTGGATTCACCGGTCTCGGGGATACAGGTGGAGTAGGAGCGGCTGATATATGAGGTGGAGATGGAGGTGAAACTGTTGCAGAATGCTGATCAGAAATAGATGGTTGCATGGGAATGGTAGGAATAAAGGAAGGCTTGGTGGGGATCTGTGAATCAGATGTAACAACTGATGGCCCAAGAGTTTCAGAAGCGGACTCTATGAATTTAGGGATGTTCATCGCCACAATAGAGTTCTGAATATTCAAAATATAGCTATCAATGGATTTTCTTACTTGTTCAAGCTCAAGGTATTTGATAAACTCAGGATCTATGACAGTGGAATCAAGATCACTTTCAGAATTAGTTTCGAACAAAGACAACTCAAACTTCTCATCAAAATCGAGATCTTCAATGTATTCAAAAATAGCAGGACATGAATGAGATCTAAAGAGAGGAATCATGGGACTTTGTCGGCAATGGATTCTTGAGATCAGATTGGGATTCTTGTACAATGGAGGCGGATCAGGATTGGGATTAGCTCTAGTATATCTTCTGGAAGCCAGTGTGGAATTATGATCAAAATCAAAGGGACAAAACAAACTCTTTTAGTCTATTCAAATTCTAGACTCAATCACCCAAAGTCCAGAACGATCTGATATACTGGGGTAATTCACAAGTCAAGCGTCACGCTCACAAGCTAGACCAGAGATGGACTGAATAAGCATTCATCTACTTCCGCTAATGCAAAGCAATAGCGTTTCGAAGGCTACCTGGCTTACTTCAGACTCCGTCTGTAGCTTATGAAATAGATAACACCAAGAAGCAAACCATTTTTTCCCCAGTATGGTCGCCACTATGTTATTGCCTAAATCTACCTCAGGCTGAAAGAAGGCACAGTTCAGGGTGACATCAAACGATGCTCAGTCTGGTAGCTAGCCCTACCAGAACAGGAGATGGCTCTCTCCGGGTCAATCTCAGGAAAAATGTATCAATGGGGCTTGAGATGACTGAAATAAAAAATAATTTTAGGCTAGATATATAGATCAAGGAGTTTGAAATGATTTTTTGGGGTTTTTGTCAGAAACAACGGAAAGGCAATTTTGGGTGCGGGGATGAAGCCCAGTTTCTACAGAGTTCTAATTGGGGCAGGGTAGGCAATGGTTTTGATGTCTTGAAATGAATAGATGGATGATTTATACTGCTGAGGAGCTGAAGAGGGCAAGAGATCTCAAGGATCCTCTCCAAACTGAAGAAAACATATAAAATCAAACAAAACTAAAGGCAGAGCAAAGAAAACTATTGGATTCCACCTTTAACACTGATTTGTTTAATTTAGGAAGAGCAGAGAAGGGAAATGATACACATAAACATTAATGAACTTACAAATACATAGAGAAGAAACACCATAAAAAATCAGAGCCACAAGGATCCCAACAAGTGCTGCAAAACCCTGGTCTTTCCTTAGCCAAAAATGCAGAAGTGATGTATAATGGAGTGCCAAACAATTCCCAAGTATCCAACCCTGAAAATGACTCAGAAAATACATGATATAGGCAAGCCTAACCCCTTCCCATGTCTCTAGGGGTCTAGATCATCATTCTAGGAGCTGTTTGAACCAATTCTAAACTAGGAACTGAAATCTAGGCAATCAAACAAATTGCGTCTATATGGTAGGAAACTGATTCATTCATTTGATTTTCAGTTTTTAGTGAATGAATCCTCTAGAACAAGTAAATATGTTCCAAATTTAAATCATAGTCATCAAATTACATCAATATAGATCAATAGTTACATCAAAAATTAAAACTAGTCAAAACTGGGCGAATTCCTGAGCTGAAAAGTGAAAATGAGGCCAAATTTCCCTATGCGCCGCGCTAAAAAATGCAATGCGTTGCGCCACTTTGAGCCTGTTTTTGAGGCACTTCCTGAAGTCCAAATTGAGCTCATGATAGCTCGTTGGAAATACCTACATGTCTACTATCCAACCCAAGTGGAATGTTTCAATTTGGAGTTCACTTGCCTCTCCAAAACTTCAATCTCCCAAAACTGGTTCCTACTGGTGCAAAAAGTGGCAGAAAGGCCATTTTCAAGGTGTTTTTGGCCCTTTAGGCAACCCAGAACTTGATGAAATCTCTCAGAAATTCTTGAGCATGCATAATTTATCATAAAAAATCCAAAAATATCAATTTTTCCTCCAGAAGATGTCCCAATCATAAACGCGCGCAAGGTGGCGCAACGCGTCGGGCAGGAAAATCTGTTTTGGGAACAAAAATTCAAAATTGAAAAAATTTTCTCCAAATTCCTTGAAATTTGGACTAGAGGTCCCTCATTGAGTTCCATGCTCAGCCAACGAAGCTTCAGCCAAGATTTTAAGTGGATCAGGCCTTTTTCGGCGCTTCAGTGCCCTCCTTAGCCTCGCTTTCAGGATCTTCATCTTCGCTTTGCAAACATGTGTGTGGGCCCAATAGTGGTTCTTCATGTGCCTGAGCATGTATTTGTCCATATTGGCCTTCGCCAACAACTTCTCAAGATGAATGTTGACTCTCTCAAGCCAAATCTGCCACTCAAAAGGTGTCATGTCACCGTGTCTCTTTCGATCCAACTCCCGGTCTTCATGGATTTTCTGCAACTCTATGAGCGCCTGCTGATTCTCCAATTGTTTATTCCGCTGCTCCAAGTAGTTTATAACCCACTGAGCTCTCTGCTATTTCACGGTCAATGTGTCGATCTCAGCTTTCTGTTCCTGGATGGTCTCTCTCATCTTTGAGCTAGGAGAGCTCAAATCAACATCTCTGAGTGTAAAATCAGTGTCTTGGCCTCCTAAAGGGCCCTCATCATGCATAGGCCTCTTGCCTTTGTCCTGAACCTATACCTGTGCTGATGTCGAAGGCGAGACCCCTTCCACCCCAAGTGGAGATAGTACTCGCGCGGCTGATGAAGGTAACGAGACCCCTTCCACCCCGGGTGGAGATAGTACTCGTCGTGCTGCGACAAATAAGGATCTGGTACCTCTCTGATAGGTAACACATACTAGAACACTAATAGGCTCTATTTCGGAGACCTCAAACTGATGTGAAGGCTCACCCTCATTATAAAAAATCTCTGGAGGAGGCTGAGGGGCTGTAAAGAAGTCACGGGAAATGAACTATTCCCATGTAATGCCCTGCAATCCAAGCTGATGTACTACAATGATCTTGATGAGCGCATAATGATAAATGTTGTTATGTTGCTGCTCGGGAGTCTTCTTCTACACAAGGGTAGTCATCCACTCTATGTTTCGACACATGAAATATGGAATACTCATCAGTATAACTCTTGTGAAATGCATCAAAAGTCTGATGTGGTATGCATAAAGGCGTGAGAACTGGACCTCACAGCTGAAGTATTGGATGATGAGTTTCATCAATGGCACATAGGACTCCTTCAGAAACAGGAATGGGAATACCCTGCTGAGCTGCCTCAAATAGCCAGGCTTGATGTGTGGCTCGTAATATGCTTTGTCCAGCTGTTGTCTCTTGTTCCACTCTTCACCTATGTTCGGTATCCCGGTTGCCTGCAAAATGGTTTCTGGTGTCAAGGTGAAGTTCACTCCGGCAAGGTTTACATGACCATAATGCAAATGTAGGACAAATAAGCGAACTAATTCCTGAAGATGTTGATTCTGAGCAATCATCTCACAGTACTGAAAGCATGATTGTTGCTGAAAGTATGCCATTGCAAGCGGGCAGGCCTGCAATTGAGTCAAGGAAGTGGGCTCTTCTCTGACATGCTTGCCACTTTTATGCGCCCTTCTCGGTACATCAAGCTCAGTGGTTGAGTCACTATCTTGCTCATATTCCGAATCTGTATCTGACATGATGCTGCAATGTGTATGACAAGTATATGTTTGATTGGTTTGAAAATTAGAGTTTGGTGTGTTTGCCTCTAATTTCCAAATGTGTGCCCAAGGGATAATGAGGGACTGTGGTAAGTATAAATAGTGGGAAAGAGGACTGTCAAATGAAACTTAACATGTGAGAACAATCACTTGACCTTTGGGGAATTGGGATTTGGGTATTTTTGCAAATAATATGGGAAAGGGAGGGTGATAGGGAATAGTAGGGTTTTAGGGATAGGAAAAATGGGAACAAGGGATATAGTTGGTTTTGGGACATAAGAGAAAAGGGAAAGGACTGTGATAACAGTGTGACAGTGATGGGGAATGGAGTTCGAACAAATTGGCATCAACAAGCAGACTTTAAATTTCAAACATAAACCATATGGAGCTGTTTTTGATATGAATATAGGGTTTAAAGTTTGGCCTTCAAACTCTTACAACCTCCTCTCCAAATCACAGCAAACACAAACTGAAATCAATGTCAAGGGCGCAAAAACACTTACCTGGAGCAAAAGATTTGAGTCGATTTACAATTTGATGGAGCGGTGGTAAAAATCCGTGTGGAGGCTCTGTGCGCCGTGCACAAACCTAGTGCACTGCACCTCCTGGATGCGCCGCACCGGTTGAAAAATACACGGTGATAATCGGCCCTATGCGCCGCATAGCCTATGTGTGCCGCGCCTTCTCCCAATGCACCGCGCGCACTCCAAACACACAGTCTCAGTCTTAAACTCACAGCTTCATCATCATCATTTTTCAAAAAGGGAAACAGTCCACGCCCTGAGCCAACGCGGTCACTTCAGGGAATTTATTAATATAAAAGAAAAGTTACATATGTTTCTCTCATAAACGGTTAACCTACAAATGACCTTCCAGGCTCTTTAAATAGAGTTCATGGACCAATTGGGTGTTAAGCCATGGATCAAGTGTCGTTAATACCGAGGACAAAGATAACCATTGGATCACTACAAATCGTGATCGTTGGATTATAAGTTAAAAATGTACATGGTAAGGAAACACACTTTACCTAACTCTACACTAGACTAAGTTATTCTTAACTGTTTCCTATGTGTTGAAATATCCTAACAAAAAAATCCTTAATTCAGTGTGTTTTTCATAAAGGTACCAATCTCCAATCATGTTCTACTCTGAAAATTGTAAAATTATTTTTATTTCTTCATTGATCCTTGGCTGCTCTCATTTATTCAATATGGTCATTGCTGGATGAAAAAATAGCTCTGAAAAGTCTGAATAGGTCAAATCATTACATTATTTTCTCAGCAATGAAGTCCAAAAAATTATTGATAGAGGTTCTACCTCTATATCCATTTTTTGCAAAGTGACTGGAAATTTGTCTGCTTCAAAAAATAGGAACAAATGAAAAAGGTAAGAAGTATATCTAAATACACCTTCTGTGGGTAATTTAGTCAACTGGTAGTGGATGGCATCTGGTATGAAACCAACATAATAAAAAATGATTGATGGAGGTTGAACATGAGACATGGTGGATAAGAAACCAAGAATAGATTCATCAATATGATCATCTGTAAAATATCCAACGTTGAAAGAGAGCATAGAGATAATTGTCTAGAACCTTCAGAAAATTTAGATGTGGAGTATGGAGGATTTATCTTTGGAATATCAACATGAGAAGGCACAAAATTCTCAAAGATCATGAATCTTTTAGGGAATTCTAGGCCAAGGTATAGTTGAGTTAAGGCCTCTATAGACAAGGGGACTACTTGGGGATCAGGTTGCAATTGTAGCATTTGATTAATAGACTGGCTGTAATAGTGAAAATTATCTCTTTACCAGCATTTACTACAGCCCTTTGATCTGGTTCATAATAATTTTGACACAGTCTTATGACTTCTTGACGTGGGTGGGTTAAGGGAACTATATATTTGGGTAAATGTGTTTCCCAAATAGGAATTTCATCTTTGTATAGATACTTTTCATAACACCAGTTGTTTATATCTAAAAAATTGAATTCAACAGCAGGATCAACAATTTTATAATCAATATCAGTCAAAGGAAGGCTTTCAACAGCAACCATAGGTGGTTGAAGGGGGTTTACTGATATAGCAGATTTGGCAGTGATGACTGGAGTAGACTTAGGGGCTTTGGATCCTTTAGTTTTTCTGCTACTCAGTTCTTTTAAGCATTTTTAGGTTACTTTTGCAAGATTAAACAGTTTGCAAGAGTAATTTTCTTTTAACAGAGGGAAAACTGGGCAAATTTAGGCTAAGGATAGTCTATTTTAGGTTTTATACTCAATTTATTTATCTGAGGATATAACAACTAGTATAAAACAGAAAACAAGGGTTTTTTGAGTTTGTTTGGCTGAGAAAATAGGAATTCAAGGTAATTCAAAGGTTTTTTTTTTTTGGCCTTCCAACTCTTTGAATTTGATCTTTAAATTGTAACAATTGAGGAAAATTTCTTGAAAGGCACGTAGAGGATAAATGGGGTTTTGGGAAAATTTTTCCAGGGTTTGGCCTGCTTTTTGTGTTTTTAGGCTGTTCAATTTGATTGATTTTATTTAAAAAAAAAAGGATTGGTTCTCTTCAAGATAATTTAAACTTAATTTACAGGTTTGATTTCTTCGGAAAATACCTTTTTATGCAGGCATTTGGCTCTGAAAGGGTTCTGAGGTTTTCCGTTGACTTTGAAGACTTCAACAGCTTTCTGGAGTGGTGAATAGCTCCTCAATTAGTCTTCAATGGTAAATTTTGATGAAATTCAGAGGTTCTGGGCATAAAAGGGCAAGTAGTGACTTAAAAATTGTTTCCACAATCGGGAGCAGCTAATTAGAGGTTTAACATGTGCAAATAATGAAAAATGTATGTTCCAAAGGTTTTAACCATATATTTTCATATCGTATTAACTGACATTTAATGCAGGTCGCATTATGGCAGGAGGTGGTTTCGGGATTTAAAACAAAACCGGACGGTGGTTATCACACAACATTTGGTCTGTAAGCTAATTTGCACCAAACGCACGCGCTCCAGTAGGAAAGAAACATGTTGATGAGAGAGAAATGGGCAAAATTGCCCATTTCGCGTCCATTTTACATTTGGTCGATCGATTACTTTTTGTATGCGATATTGTGTATTGGCTGTTGGATTTGGAGATTGTATGCAAAGGGTCAGGATTAAAAGGGAAGTTGTGGCTTAATGAAATGGTGGGACCGGGCTTCATATGCATGGGGGGTTATTTTTTTTAAACATTTAATATAAGGTTTTAAACTTATATATAATATTTTAACGGATATGGATGTGGGGCGGGGTTAACATTTTATTAAAAATAAACCTTAGCGTATCTTAACAAAAGTTTGGGTTAAAATGTATTGATCTTTTCAAAACATTGGCTGAATGTTTTAATAAAATGCAAAGAAGCGCGATATTATTTTTATTTATATAGTAATTAAACCTCTTTGGATGGTTTAACAACCATAGGGGCGAGATATTTATTTAGTGATAGTTTTAGACCAAAGGGCGTTTGATTGGGGTTTTTATTTAGCACATGGGTAATAACTTTAGTCAAAAAACTTTATAATAGTGGGGTTTTGGGGTATTTAGATATAGGGAGTTAAATAAGTAGGATAAGGTAATTAGTTAGGGATTTAATAAAATAGGTTAAAAGTTAATATGAAAGGGAAATGGAATATAACACAAAATACATAAAATCACTAAGTAAAGTGTAACAGTAAATCATAGCTTATCTTTTTATCATTTCAGCAGTACTTAGGATAAATGTATTTTTTGAGGATTTTATGCATGTTTCTGAAGGGACAAAGTTAATTACATGGGGTTTTATGCTTCATTAAGTAAAAATGAGTTTTTACTCATGGAAAGGAGTTATAATGTATGAATGAGGGATGAAAAATGATAAATGGGGATTTTGAAATAAGAACTCAACATTTTCAACTAACCAGTCATCAAGCCTTGGGTCTGGTCCCAACAAAAGTTAAAGAAATGCTCTGAGCCTGTTTGACTAATAACTTATAATACTGAATACTTATAGGGGAGGGGAAATTAGTGTTTTTTTCCGATGACCAATATTACATGATTTCTCCACTTCATTCTACCTACTCAGCCTTATTCTAACATTTTTTTCTTCATTTTGTGGGTGCATTTAGACTTGCAACCTTGAAACATTTATTCTTTTAAAGCATAAACTATCTGGATCTATCTTATTTCATCCGAGGGCTCATATTAAACTATTGAGCTCCTCATTATTCTCTACATATCTACTGATTTGTCAGGATTAAACTATCTGACAAACCTTTATTCACTATCTAAAACATGAAATTGAAAACAGGAAAAGTTAAGATTAATCTATTTAACTGATCATGGATTATGGAATTTATTGACACTCTGCACATAATCATTATTCTTTGCAATAAAAAGTAAAAATAGTGGCATTTGGACTTGCTCACTTTCAGGTCTTATTTATATCTTTTTCTTTCGGGGTCTATATTTTTCTAAGTCCTTTAATCTTTCTTTTAGGACTTTTACCCTCTTTTTGATTTTTTATTGTTTTTCATCTTTTCAAAATATGGGAAAACAACTTGCAGAAAGAGAGGTATGTACATATTTATAATACTTATCAAAGTCAATTCAAAATTTTATGAACCCTATTATTATAGGACCCTAATAGCACCAAGCAAACAATCTACACGGTTTGAGATCATGGTCTATTCCAATGAATATTTTGGTTCACTTCGTGCAAATATTGTGAAGCTGCTTGAATATAAAGCTTCTCGTGTTAGTCTCAGTCATCTTGACCAAGAGCTTTCCCAAAATTCATAATGGAGCAACTAGGGAACACCTAATATGTGCTTCGATCAATGATGTGGGCCACAATCCAAAGGAAATTAATGAACAACAATTGACAGTTATATTGATATCAAAGAACACAGATATTAATGAAATTATCTTCAAGTCAGAAATTTCTAGTGACATGAGTGTTCATGAAGGTGAAAATAGTCTATTGACGTTGCTACCAACACACCCCAAATTATTGGAAATTTTTTAGAGCTTGCATCAACATTGAGGACCGTTGATTGAAGGGCTAGAGCCCACCTCCAAGTTGGTGGGAAGAGCGTAGGGTATTTACATTTCTGCATGCCAAGAGAAATACCATCTTTTAATGGTGTTGACATTTTAGAAAGTGATCTCTCTTTACGTTGGCCACATAAATGCTTGTGTTTGTAGCCAAAGGATACAATATGTGTAGCTCTTGTCACAAAAATCTGGAGCTAGTGACATACATGAATGACGTGTTTGTAAGTGCCCTTGTGAGCCTCATTCGCTGGAATTTGTGGTGAAAAAGATTGTGTAGCTTGCCTGCTTGTTGGTTCAACAACAGAAATATTTCTCATGCAAACCACCAGAGCTTTCTAGTTGTGCATTTCCTCTGCCAACAATACAAAGATCAAATTACCTCCAGAAGCCAAGATTGCACCCGCTCAAATTTGAAGTGAATCTTCTTGTTCCGATTTTTAATTGATTTGTATCCTAAATTTATATCCTATGTAACAATCAATCCATTTAATTAGAGCAGCGTCATTTCTATAAAAGTGATGGTTGTACATCGATTTAGGGAAGGGGATTTCTATGTAAAAAACTAGAATCGTTGTGCCTGTGACATGTGTAAATCGACTTCGAAATGTTGTCTTAAATATACATGGTTGCCTTCAAGTTATGAGCATAAGCGTTTTTGAGATGGTTCATTTTGAATTATGTCTTTGATGTTTTGAATCTCTCTTATTACATTGTAGTAAGCCATCTTACTCCAACCGTGGGAGGGCCCACCACTTCTAGAGATAAGCTTCATTAAACAGTCAGGTAGCTAGATTACATAACTTAAGGATTGTTCTCCTATGTTAAATATCTCTGATTCGTTTTATAACCTTGTTCACATTTTAACAGAGAGCCATGCTCCGCTTCTCTATTTGAATCACATTTATTCATATTTATAATTGGAGAATCCATGATATATGAATGTATTTATTTCCAAGTTTCATCTGAATTAGAACATATTTTAATGCTTTGAATTTGAGTATGTTAATACTGCTAATTTAGAATATTGATTCAAGGTTTGCATTACTTGATTTCTTTTGAATTTTTGTATGATTTAATGCTCATTTTATTTGTTTATGCATCCTGATACTTCACTTAGTAATTAGATCTCTTTTCAATTAGAATATTTATTGTTTTTCATAGTGTAATCAATTTCTTTATAAGAGTAAGTCTGAGTGTCAATTTTATTATGCAAGTAGAGATATCAAGTCTAATGTAGAGTGATTTAGCTTTCATTATGTGTTACATGATTTCGAAGAGTGAGCTTGCTTTTGAATAATTCATTTCATCTAGATTAAAGTCTTTGAATTGAAGGTTTCTCGTAGATTATTTGCAATGAGATTTTTAATAGGATCTTTTATGTGTTATTTTACATGAAGTGAAGTGGTTTTCTTCTAGCAATAGTTAGAACTTTCCTTTGTTATCTTGAATCTTGAATCTATTATCAACAGTAGTTCTAGTTAGTTTGAGGTGTGAAGTTATCATTAGAATAATGTGTGTCCTTTTGGTTATCTCAAGTTTAGTTTCAAGTGTTAGTTTCAACTTAATGAGAGGAGCAAATAGAATAGGGTTTTCAAGATATCATAGGAGATTTAAAAGCATAATTCTAAGGTTATCCAGCTACAATGCGAGAATGTTATATGATTGAGGATTTCTTTGTATTTCCTTATAGTTTCATTGCAGTGTGGAGTTTTCTATAGTACAAATTCTTCTTAAGTACATAACTGATTGACTAAATATGAATCTTAAATTACTTTTATAAATTGGATGTGATTATTGATTTTTCCTCGTCAATGAGTGAGATTGCCTTCTATTTCAGAAAATTGAATTTAACTATCAGGAATGCAGGAAGCTTGAATATGATGGCTTGATAAAATTGGTTAGGTAGGTCCCCTTTGTAAGATTTTTTATCTGCCAACAAATGTGTGTTTCATTCCAATACCTAGTTTATCATTACAAAGGAATATTTATACTTTGATTTTAATATGAACCAAAAACGCAGTAAAACTCATTCTTACGATTCTCAGAATGAAAATTAAATATTAAGAGCTTTAATTCGCCAATTAAAGCTCTCAATAGTAATGTAAAGGAGGTCTCCCCCTCGAAGAGGATAATTTTTAAGTTGTTGATCTATATTTTCTTCTATTTTGCAGGTTGTTAGCATAAAATTTCTTCAATTCGACTTATATTGGTTTAATCCATTTTCTCTTTAGTTATACTTTTCCATTGCATTGAATATTTATAACTCTTGTGTGACTCAAGAAATTCCCACGAGAATGGATTAAATATTTATTGCTCCTTTTTAAGGTGAGTTTCATTTTCAATAAAATTGGCGATCATCATAAATAGATATCTATCCTCTCATGCATTTTCATATATTTTTTTCCCATCATCTTACATATATATTGTCATCATGTGTATATTACATGTATAGATCATATAGGGAAAAAAATTATTGTCTAAAATTCAATGCTGAAAAAAATTTGGGTATATGTTCCTTGAATATAAGAATATGTTATTTTCTTAATATTTTAAAAAATTGAAGTAAATAATATTTTGAATTTGCAATGATAATTGTTTCCAATCACAAATTTTGTAAATAAAATTATATATTGCAACAAATTGCGTAACAAATTATCAGGGATTTTGTATTCATCTATATACCTACACCATATATTATATAATATCACATATAAATTGAGCTTAATAGTTTATGTTTGAAATGGAGTATGATAAATAAGTTGTAATGTTTAACATTTTGACTAGGTCAAAATAATACATAATAAAGTAAAATAAAAAATAGAAAATAAAATATAAAGACACAAAAATATAAGTGCAATATGACACAAATGTTGGAATATTGTTTTAACATTTTGGAACTCCGACTCATATTTTTTACCTTAAACTATTATTTTTTAATAGTACATGATTGATATAAATGAAATAGCCTTTTTCACTAGAATGGGGCTATACAATTTCGAGCAAGAATTTGATTTTTTTATTGTTTAAAATACATTTTTGAATGCATAAATGGATTTACCGGCCTAACAAATATTTAGGAAACTTGAATTCTATAGATTAAACAACTTAAACTCATGTTTTTAAAAATATATGAGACATTTTGGTTGAAATTAACCAAAAAAATTCCCTAAAAAAGGTCATTTCACCTATAAATTAGACTACACCCATGATCAAATACATTTGTAATCTTGATTAAAATAAATAAATTTCAAGAGGAATATGTTTCCGCTAGATATAATTATTGACATGTGCATATTAACAAAATTATAAATTTAAATTTATAATATTCAAAAATGGAAATGTTTAATTGTCTCTTCGACCTATTGAATCACCAAAATAAAAGTAAAAATCACAACCCTCACGTTTAGGCGATAGTGCAATGCTACACTCTAAGCTCGCGAATTGTCTTGAGATATATAAATATATAAACCATATGTCCACATCTTCAAGGATTATAAATCCATTATTTCCTTGATGAAAGGTATTTCTTCAATATTCCAGAGAGTAAGGAATTTCTAACTCTTGATTTTTATTCAATAATCCCATTGTTTTCCTCACTAGTCTATAAGAATAGATTCAGAATTATGGAGAGTATCTCTGCCTCAGTTGTAGATGATAATAAAATAATTCAAGATCGTTGATAAAGTATAATTTGCCTTTGAAAAGTAAGAAAAGAATTCTTTATTTCGAGATTTTATGAAACAAATGCAGAACTCGTTGCACAAATACAAAGGGTTATAAGGGAAAACCCACAATATTAGCAACTACAACTATTTCTCTATGGTTTTCAACTGCTAGAGCATGGATGGGAGGACCCAAGTATTGAAATGTTTTCCCCACATACTTACCATTGGTTATTTTATTAAGATAAATTCCAAGAGTATATTGGACAAGTATTAAGCATATTGTACTAGGCTAATAATTGGTTTAGTGTTTTCTTCATCTTAGTGTTGGACGAAAATAAAGATGATATCCAATGGACAAGATAAAAATGCATTGAGTTGATAAATATATTAGTGCATAATGCTTAATATTTACTGTGATATGTGGTGTATACTCCATTTTACGTATTGTGCATTCAAAAGCTATCAATGCTTTCAACTTCTCTTTTTTTCTATTATTGAACATGGTAAATGGACAATGCATAGACCAAACTTAGTTTTCATGCCTCATTTCCGAGCTGTGTCGTTCACAATGTATTGAAAGAAAACTAGATGCCTAGTAATTTGCATAAGATTATCATATTAGGAGACATTTTAAGGGGATAAAAAAATATATTTATGGATCTTGGTGTCTTCTTGCATTAAAAAATTGGTATGTGATTCTCCATAGTGATAATATACAGAAAAAAATACCCCTTCCAAAAGAAAAAAATATTTGAGCCATCACCTTTGTATCCATATGAAGTATAAGATGATAGTTTTGTAAGAGTACTTAGAAAATTGTGTAAAAGTAAATAAGAAACCTCAATTATATAGTAATGGAGGAGGATTTATGTTGGTTAAGGATAAATATGATAATTGGTTAGATACAAGTTATTGTGTGACCTTACACCTCATTATAACTAGCTCACTGGGAAAGAAAGTGTTGGAAATTACCAAATCTAATAGCCCCTCTCAAGCGAAATATAGGGAATAAAAACAAAGGGAAAATTGTTTCTCGACAACGAGCCCTATTAAGATATCCTAGTACAAACTTTCATAGGTAGAGAAGAAGAGAAAACCCCCCATAGGAAAAAAATCTCCAATAGAGAGAAATTTGTCAGTGCTTAGTTAAGCATGAAGCTTAAAATATAGATCCCACAATGATCCAGTTAATGAAAAGAATAGAAGATTGCTCTAATAAGGAATTACGAAATTCTAAAATAAACTCTAAAGATTGTTACCATGAAACCTCAATGAGATTGGTTGATATTAGAAGTAAAGAACGTTGTAGAGGCATAAGAAAATCAAACACTATCAACTTCTCCAAAAATGTTTCAAAGAAATTAGGCACTGGTAATGAACCAATGGAATGCCTTGAAAGAAAGAAACACTATCAAATGACAAACAAACATATATGACAAACTTATCTCAAAAACAGTACACCAACACTCATGAAATTATTTGAACGACATCACAGTAATCAAACACAAGAAATAACAGTAGTCAACAATAAAAAACAATGATGACAACATCTATCATCACCTAACCTACCCCCTTGAGCCACAAGTAAGAGAACAATTTGAAATGAATAGATAATAAGAGAAAATTTGTATGACTACACAACGAATGAGAGAAAATGTAATAAATTCCACAAACATTTGTTCAAATGATGTCATGACCATCCATTGATCCAACAAAAATCCTTCCCAATGGTATACATTAGTCAATGATTAATTTGTACATGTCTCTTCTACAATGATCTGAATGTATTGATACTATGTGACCTAGAATGGTGATGCTTGAGTGATTTTCTTTGGTCCTTATGAGGTGTTTGAAACTGCCCATTTTTTAGTTATAGAGACTCAAAGTTGAGTGCAATAATAGAGTGATCTAGAATGACCGTGGCAGTCATGCCATTGTTTTTTTTTATTAGAATCAATAGAAGCACGTTCTTCCAGCACTTTAGTCTAAATTACTCTTGTAGAAAACAACACCTCTCTAGACTCAACAAAATGTATGTAGGTAATAAGGTAACAACATGATCATATCCAAGAGCTACTATTGGTCTCTACACTATAGGGTTAATAGGAACAATGATGACATATTCATTCTTCTCAAGTCCTCCCCCAGAATGGTCCATTTTTATCAAACATCAAGAACTAATACCGATGGTGTATTTTTCAAAGCTATTTGAAACAAAAGAAGTTGTCTTCAAGTGTGACTTTTTGGAGTTTTCGATAGACTTCTAGCGAGAATATGATGAAAACATTTGTGGCGAAATCTTGATTTTTGTTTTTTAAACTCGATTTTTGACTATATATATAGATGTAGCACCCTTGAAAACCCCTATGGAACTTGGATTCTGGAGATATTACTAGTGAAACTTGTGATTTCAATGAATCCATGCAAGATTCAACTCAAATTAGATAGAAAATGATTTTTTTTCAAAAAGTCTCACTTAAAGACAACTTGGAAACAAAAGAACCATTACCAACATCATTAGGTGAGCTTGATAAATTAATAATATTATTATCCTTCTAAGTTAATACACTTTAAGAAAAACACTCATGTGGGAGGACAACAATAAATAGAGATACTGTTGGTCTGATAATTTTGTTTTATTTACACAAACCATTTGCAAAAAAATCAAATATAATTGAAAAACATAAAAACAAAGATAAAATAACTCTTTTTTAATTTTTTATTTTTAATTAAAAAATTATAATAAAAAAGGTTTTATCAAAACTTTCAGCTTATTTTTTAAAACTTTGTATTATGTTTTGTTGGAGAAGGCTTACCTTTATCAATAGTCACTCATATAGTGAAGTTCGTAATCCTTGAATCTCTTTGTGGATTTTTTGTGCATATATATAGCTCCAACCCAACAACATTCAAATTTGGCATAACAAATTCATAATTAGTCATTTTTATATGGAAAATTCATTACAATTTTACCATGGGTTGCCAAAATAATGAGCGCCGAATGTTTACATAAAGGTGAATTAACTATTTTATTTTAATTTAATAAGCTAGTTTTTTTTTTTTAACAAGGAAGTGAATTTGAACTTGGGTGTTTCTAGTTACAATAATTTACTTTTAATAAGCTAGATTAAAGAAGAATACTATTTTATTTTAATATTAGATTTTATTTTTTTATTTATTAATATTTTACTTTGCATTAATTATTAGTTAGGTTTTAACAAGTGACCGTTACATCGAAATGGGTCAGCCTTCCAAATAATATTGTGATATTTCTTGAAAAGTTTGTTAAATAATTAATTAATTTTTAATTTATTTTCTTTTAAATATTCTTATATAAACAAGAAATTGAATAAACCCCTTTCATATCCTTAATTTTACATAATTTATATAACTTGACTAAATCAAAATATATAAACAAAAAATTGAATAAACCCCTTTTATATCATTAATTTTACATAATTTATATAACTGGACTAAATCAAAATATTTAACATGAGACACGAAACATTAGGTCATCACTTACCTACTAAGCTGAAAAAGAGCCTAGCCGACAAAGACCCTTGATCTCGGGCATCGCGCAATGATATTCAAATATTCTAAATCCACACATCCTTACCAAAAAATAATCTATAAATGTCTAAAATGTGCATCCATATTTTCAAGAACTCTAAATTCCAATTTTTCATTGATTAAAACGTGTTGTTAGGGTTTCTGAGCCTTGAGTTCTATTTATTGATCGTACGTTTTTCTTCACTAGTGATCAAGTTTAGATTGGAAATTATGGAGATTACTTCTGCGCCTGATGCAGAAGATAATAAAAGAGTTCAAGAAATAGTCCAGAAAATACAACTGGCTGTGGAAAGGTTAGAGAAATCCTGGTTCTTTGAAGATTTTATGGAACAGATGCGAGACCCAGAACTGGTTGCACAAATAGAAAGGGTGATAGGCACAGACCCACAGTATCCTCAATTACAACTTGTTCTCTATGGCACCCTTTCATATCCTTAATTTTACATAATTTATATAACTTCACTTAACCAAAATATATAAACAAAAAATTGAATAAACCCTTCTTATATCATTAATTTTACATAATTTATATAACTGGACTAAATCAAAATATTTAACATGAGACACGAAACATTAGGTCATTACTTACCTACTAAGCTGAAAAAGAGCCTAGCCGACAAAGACCCTTGATCTCAGGCATCGCGCAATGATATTCGAATATTCTAAATCCACACATCCTTACCAAAAAATAATCTATAAATGTCTAAAATGTGCATCCATATTTTCAAGAACTCTAAATTCCAATTTTTCATTGATTAAAACGTGTTGTTAGGGTTTCTGAGCCTTGAGTTCTATTTATTGATCGTACGTTTTTCTTCACTAGTGATCAAGTTTAGATTGGAAATTATGGAGATTACTTCTGCGCCTGATGCAGAAGATAATAAAAGAGTTCAAGAAATAGTCCAGAAAATACAACTGGCTGTGGAAAGGTTAGAGAAATCCTGGTTCTTTGAAGATTTTATGGAACAGATGCGAGACCCAGAACTGGTTGCACAAATAGAAAGGGTGATAGGCACAGACCCACAGTATCCTCAATTACAACTTGTTCTCTATGGCATTGGAAATCTGGAGTGCCCATTAATGGAAATCTGCCACACGCAGTTAGCGTTTGCTATTTTATTAAGAGACAAATTCCAGTGGGTGAGTGATATTGTGGTGTACGATCCATCGGTGCCTCCTGCGCAGCAAAAAGCTATCAGTGCCTTCAATTGCACTTTTCTGGCTGTTAATGAATATGGCAAACGCACAGTGGAGAGGCCCACCTTGTTTTTCATGCCTCACTGCCCAACGGGTCTCTTCAACAATGTATTGTCAGCAAACTGGACGACTACCAATTTGAATAAGATTATCATACTGGGCGACAGTTTTAATGTGATCAAGAAAACTATTCATGAATTTCGGTATGTTCTTGCATTGAAACATTTGCAGGCCATTCTTCACAGTGATAATATACTATATGAAATGTCCCTTCCAGAACCAGAAATATATGAAATCTCCCTTCCAGAACCAGAAACATATGAGCCATCAGCAGACCATCCAGAAACATATGAGCCATCACCAGATTATCCAGATGAGCTATCACCTGACTATCCAAAAACATATGAGCCATCACCAGACTATCCAGATGAGCCATCACCTGACTATCCAGAAACACATGAGCCATCACCTGACTATCCAGAAACATATGAGCCATCAGCAGACTATCCAGATGAGCCATCAGCTGACTATCCAGAAACATATGAGCCATCACCAGACTATACAGATGAGCCATCACCTGACTATCCATATCGGTTACATAGGGCGGCATTTGGTGATTTTAGTTGGCATTTCTTTACGTTGGAGGATGGTTCCATAGAACGACTCAATCTTCATCTGTTTCCAGAGATTATTCTGAGTGACAGTCGCTTAGAAAGGATGTACCATTGCTGATCTCAAGTTCATCAACTGTACTTTTGCGAAGAGCATAACTATTTAAAACCTACAACTCTCTGAAAATCATTTTCAGTTTCTTTGTAAAAAGAGCATATTTGTTATTATTCTCTTTTGCTGCTCCTTGACTTATATAGGTTTAATCCATTTTGTCTTTATTAAACTTTTCCTTTGGATTAAATATTTATAACTCTTCTGACTTTTATTGCTCCTTTGGTGAGCCACTGAAGCATTTTCCATAGAACTGGCCATTACCATAAATTAATATCTATCATCTCGTTCGTTTTAATTTTTTTTTTTCTACATGCTTGAAAAATTTTATGGTTGAAAATTCAATGGTGAAAATTTGGTGGGGTATGAAAATTCAGTGGTGTAAATTTTGTGCGAAGAGAATAACGGTTTAAAACGTTCAACTCTCTGAAAATCGTTTTCAGTTTCTTTGTAAAAAGAGCATATTTCCTGTGATTCTCTTTTGTTTAATCCATTCGGTCTTTATTGCACTTTTTCTTTGTATTAAATATTTATAACTCGTCTAGACTTTTATTGCTCCTTTGGTGAGCCACTGAAGCATTTTCCATAGAACTGGCCATTATCATCTCATTCGTTTTGAAAAAAATTATCTTTGAAAATTCAATGTTGTAAATTTTGTGGAATATGTTATTTTTTTCATATTTTAAAAAGTTGAAATAAATAATTTCAATATTGGAAATTTGGAAATGTTTTCGATAATTGTTTTGTCAGTTGTTTAACTTATTGGTTTTTTTTTTTAAATCATGGAAATTTCTATAATTTTTTTGTAAATCTAGATTATGGCTATTAAACTTAATTTTTTTATATGTTTTGAACATTTTTAATGGTGTTGAATCTATTTCTATTACATCATTCAAATACTACTAAAAAAAATTAAATAATTTTTGCCAAAATAAAAGAAATAAATTTATAAAAGAAATAAAATTTTATATTATTTAATATAAAATAATATAAAAGAAATAAAATTTTTAATTATTTAATATAAAATTATAATATTTAACATAGACATGGAAATATTTTATTGATAATTGAAATTGTGAAAGTGAAATAAAATGTGAAATTGAAATCATTTTTCCGCATAATATTTTTTTGTAGGCTAGGTAGGACTACATCTTCATCGTTCACCCTCTATCCAAGACCCTCTCCTCTATCCAAGACCCACACTAGTGGATATTAATGTTAACAATGTCTAAGAATGAAAGTGAAGGATGGACTAAGTTGCTCCAACACTTTTGAATTTCACTCTTTCCAACATATTGAGAAGGAGGTAGATAGGTCCTTAGCAAGTTGTTTTTGTGAGGTTATAAGTGGGAGAGAAACAAAAAAAACTACAACTTTGCTCTTTTAACTTTTATCTTGTCTTCTATTGTTTCTATAATCCTTTCAAACATTAAACTCACTTTTTCTTTTTCCAATACATTAATTCAGAAAAATTAAAAGAATCTAAATTAGATTTAAAACAAATTAAAAATTCTAAACATATGAGGAAAAATTTCCCCATATTTTAAGTATAATATAATTTTTATATAAATATAATCCTTTGAAACTTTAAATTGTGTCCTTTTACTTTCCAATACATTAATTTGGATGAATTAAAGTCATTGAAACACTTCCAAAGGAAAACAAATGAGGATGAACATGAACATGGAATATCGTATAGATCATAGATTTTTTATGTAGATGTTGGAGACTTTAAAATCCATGAGACAGAGTCAGACTTCGATTTATTCGATGTCTACTGTTGGCTCAAGGACAAATTCCTTGATGAAGTTGATGACATTGGGCTATGGGATACTAAATTAACTTACTACATCTTCCCAAGACCCATAGTTTCTCAGAGTTCATTCGAAAATGCCAATACTACTATGAAATTAAGCAGAGAACCATAGTCACCCCAACAGGAGAAATATTGTTCACCATCAATGCCCAATCCATCTAGCAAATGATGCAGGCCCCCAATCTTGAAAAAAAAATTCATTTCTCTTATGAAGCCCTTAGGGAATTTTATCAGAAGCTTGACTCCACTGATGCCCCAATTCCTACAAAAAACCCTCCATATCCTTCTTCTATTTTCCCTGAGAGGACCCAACATATAGTAACTTCCTTGTCATATCTGGTACGGTATCACATAGACCAATGGGTTTATAGGCTATGATAGGCTTTTTATCAATCCTTTCATCGGATTCAAAGCCCTCAGTCATGTTCAACTATGCCCAATTCCTGGCTGATACTATACATGATAATTTCTTAAAGTTTAATACAAAGGAGTTATTCAAATACACCTATGTATTGGTCTATATGTTCGTCTATTTCCAATCCAACAGGTTTTAATTTCAGATGACCAATGTCAATGAAGATTCTGAGCCTCAATTTGTCATCCTCTGGACCACTCTTCTATTGAAAGATCAGAAGAACTATACATACACAGATTTTGTGGATTTATTTATGCATCCATCCCTCAGCACACCCAGCAGTGCAGCAGAGCCAAGGGTAAATGAAGAAATCAAGAAAACCATGCAACAGACAGATCAAGTAAAGACAACATAATGGCACTTGTTCCAAAATTACACAGAGATCTGAGTATATGGGTGTGAGTTGGCCCCTTAAAAATTTCCAAAGCTCCTCGCCATGAGGTTCTTTTCACTGAAGTATAAGGAAAATGATACATGTAGATGAGCTTCACTTTATTTCTGCAAAGATGAAGTCCCAGTTCAAAATCTAAGCACAAATTGGGCCTTTCATCTGTGACATCAAAGAAACAAGGGATGAGGCCGATAAGATGCTAAAGGATATGGGTTTTTGCCACAATTTCACTTGGTCTTATGACCCTGCAGGGATCATCTCCAAGAAAAGGGTGGAAAATAGATCCACACCCTATGTCCACACACATAAAACTATAATTGAGCAGTATGAAAATCAAGCAAAATGGGTGACCAACACCCTACAAGAAGATGAAGAGCATGTGGTTTGCACCTCACGCATCCAAACCCCAACCTCACAGGAAAGGAAGAGTGCAGAAGATAAAGAATACAAGGGGAAAGAGCAATAGAAAGAGATAGGGAGGAAGAGACCAAGAGAGGATCGGTCACCTTCGGTGAATGATACCTCTAGCAAAGAATTCAAACTAAAATATAGGAAGATGGCCAGGATTCACATGGATATAAATCAAGGATGTGAATCAGAGTAGCAGACATTGATTCACATTATAGACACCCCTAGGTCATCTCCAGTAGGTGGTTAAACAATGGCCTCCCCTACATCTTCAGCCATAGTGTTTATTCAGCAATAGGGCCTGCAGACGTCTACTTCCAGCCCGCTATAGAAGGCCATGAAAAATCAGTTTATGACACATTTAGGGAGATAAAGTTGAGAAATGAGGTGCTGAAGACTAACACCTACAACCAATTCTGGAAGCAGACCTCAAGTTTGCAAAGTAGGCTATTTTCTTCCTTTAATACTAAAAAAGGGAGGATGCAAATGGCATTTCTAGAAGCCCTACTCCCACAGCCTCAAGAAGTAGGAGATTATAAGAAGGCATCATTTGAGTTCAGTACCAAGGACATCCATCCTATTGACGAAATGGAACTACACAAGAAGACCAGAGAGATGGTGGCCTCCATTTTAACATGTACTGCCAGAGAAGGAATTTTCAGCCAGTAGCATTCTGGGCCAAATGAAGTTGATCATTTGGGGCAATATCATAGAATCAGTGGATGAAATCTTGCACTCCATCCACATCATTTTTTAGCAGAAAGAATTTATTGACAAGTGCAAGGTGGCTATTGAAAAAGGAAATCTAGAGTTAGGAAATATGGCAATCACAGCCCCCAAAATCATAAAATTCCTTAGCTCCAAAACCAGTTATGAGCTTGAAGAGATGGATGTGCAAGATCGGACATAACCATATTAGAGGTGAAAAGGTTCCTCACTAAGAAGAATTTGGTGAGACAACTTGATGAGAAGTGTCACGAATTGGATGTGGCCATCAGCAGATTTGACAACTGAATTGAGCCACTGAGGGCAAAAGGGTTCCCCTCAGTGTATGTGATTAATAATAAGCTGGTCCAAAAAGGATATTATATGACCAAGCTTAGGGAGACATCTAAAGACATCGCCAAACTATCCCACATCAAAGGAAATGTGACCGGAAAAGTTTTCATGGATCTCTTGAGCAATGATATCTTCATCCAACATGAGCTGAAGCATGTTTTCCTCGCCAGGCCCACTTTTAGCAAATACACAGAGGTGTATGAAGTGTATCGACAAGTCATAGGGACGATAATTCCAGGTAAGGAGTGGGCCAAATTATGCATGTACCAAGATTGAAAGGGCATAATGAACACATCAGCACAACCATCGATCGACGAAAAGTGCCAGCAACACATCATATTTGATGATCCAACAAAGTCGATCCAAAAAGTAGAGCCAGATGTCAAATCCAACCATCGTTGCCTCTTCGTGACCACCTCAGCCACTTTTAGCTTACTTTTGGATTCAAGAAGAACCCCCGAAGTTAATTCCATAAGCGGTGTTTTGTCAGATATATTTTGTCTTGGCCTTCCATGGCCACACTTATCTAGTTTTTTCTTAATAGTAATTACTGAAAAGTTGACGAAGTAGATAGGGAAACTAATGTAGTTTTTAGTTAAATATTGCATGCATTGGTAGTATCAAGGGTCGAACCCTACATTGTGAGAACTGTAACACCCCCAAGTTCTATGCTTTTCAAATTAGACATTTGAACATACATCCATAGGGGAGTGGACCCCAATGGATAATTATTATGTGGATATGGTTAACTACTTAATTATGAAAAATAAATAAAATATTGTGCATGCACTATGACCAGATGAGAAAGTGAGATCACATGCCTAATCCATGAGGTAATGGAAAAGGAAAAAGACTTTCCCAAATCTTTCAAAAATCCTTGAAAGAAAGTATTTCTAATTTAGATTTTGAGGAAAAATCTAAATTTCCCCAATGAAGAGGAGTAGTTGGGAAGAGGTGAGAAAAAGCTAGAAAAGCTGAGGAAAAGCTTAAAGCAGCTTTAAAGAGTCCCAAAATGGGAAGCCTAGGCTAAACAGAAATAAAGCATCCTGAAATTCTGGACGCAGAATTGGAAACAGGCTTTGGGGAAAGCACAGCTTAAATAAGCTGCTCCAGAACAGATTGAGGTTAGTCTGTTCTTGGAGGATCTCTACTCGGGGGTGAATCCTGGGAGATAAAGAGGATTCTAAGGTTGGGAGGACTGGTCATGGTAGAGGTATGCATGCCTATTGTTGGAGATTGATGTAAGTCTGTCTTAAATATATCCCTGCTTTATGAATGGTGATGTTATATATTTCTTATACAATTTATGAATTGTGATGTTATAATTTCTTATGAAATTTATGAATTGTGATGTTATAATTTCTTATGCAATTTATGAATTGTGATGTTATAGTTTCTGCTGCAATTTATGAGTTATTATGTTATGGTTCATTATTGGTTCAGTAACTCATGTAATTGTAAACCAAAGCTATTGATAGCAGAGACAAATGGTTGGAATATAGGGATGAGTATCTTGTAAAATGGAGTTAGAGATGGTAGATCCTTTGAACAGCTGATCCCATGATTTTGTACAGGGGTAGCTTGCTGCCTTTCCAAGGAGCATTAACTTACTATGTTTATAGACAGAAAACGTTAACAAACCAGTAACCATGAACAGCAAGTACCAAATAACTAAACATATCATAACAATATTGGTGACACAGAATTCCCTGTAAAAAATCACAGAAGATAGGACACAACAACTTTGTGATAGTAGTATGGGGTTCAGGATGTCAGTTGGGAGGCAATGGAAGGAATTGTAAAACTAAGAATGTAAATTATTCTATTAACTGTAAGTGTAAACATAGGAAAGCGGAAGTTGAAGCCTAACTAAATGACATTCACAAAAGCACTTTCTCACACCTCGTTGGCACCAAGTGTCAACCAAATTGAATGTTGTAACAGTAAAATAAAAGGGAAATCCTACTTGCACAATCATTGTGTGATAAAAAGTTGTGTGAGGGGAGCTTGTAAGCATATGTAAGAATACAATGAACAGAGCATTTGGTTACCTCCCATATAAACTGCTGGGAAAGTAGTGGGAGCCATGGAGGTTAACTGAGTATAGATAGAGGTATGCGAGGAGGCATACATCTATATCTCGATGCTGCACTTTAAAATGTTGGAAATTTTATAAGGCCTGCAAATGTGGAAGTTTGAGTAAGGGCCTAGTGACCATCTAGAGTTGGACACAACTCTGAACAGAAAACCTGAGAAATACAAAGTATTATATATATAGATATATAAGTCTACTAGATGGACTGAGAAGAGGGGAGGTCAAGTCCAAAAATTCTCATGGAAATTCTTGTAATCCATGGCTGTCCATAAATGTTGAAAGAATCTAAACCCCGGAAAAATTGGGTCAGTCTGAATTTGTAAGTGATTCAGTATAAAAAACTATAATTGTTATCGGCGCATAAAGAAGAAAATATTTGAGTTATGTTATATGTGTAGCACTCATTACAGGTTCAATTGTCTTCCCCATTCGGGGTGATGTATCTAGACATGTGAGAAAAAAAAAAATGGGTCTGGGAGACGTGACAAATGGTATCAGAGCAAAGTTCAAAAATTGGGCAAGAAATGTGCTCACAAAGAACTAGTAAACTGTTATAAATTTTATGAAAATTAAAAATATTACTCCAAGTATACAAATATCTTGGATACATGTAACAGATTGTGATGAAGTAGAAACATTGAAATGGGGGTAATATGAGGAGGCTCATATACCAGAATGGTTAAACCTATAATAGGTTTAAAACTATGTAAAATAATAGAGTAGGATTGTTCTTTACTCGTACTATATATATATCCATGATGGAAAAAAAAATATTATTTGACTGCTTGAAGATACACACGGGATATTTTATGCCTGTATATGGGCTAGAAAAACATTATAGGAGAACTGAAGCATGCATGGTAGCTAAACAAATAAAAGAATACAGTAAGATATTAGAGTAATGGTACTCAAAATTTTACTAGAAAAGAGAAATTCTATATGACTTTATAACAGTTATGCTGGTATAGATTGCACTTCGAGAGATATTCTACCCTTGAAACACCTGAATCATAGCAAAGCACTTGAATTCAACTCAATGTTTTCTAGTCAAGTACTATTAACTACATATAGTATACACCAAAAGAAAAGTGGAATTTAATAGTATGCATGTTGAAACATGTAGTTATAAATTATTGTTAAACTCCCAAGAAAATCTTCACGCACAGAAAGTGTAGAGCATATTGGGTTTTAATTTATTTCTTAACCATTGAAGGATATGGTATGGCTATAGAAAAAATATATATATTATAACCATACTTCCAAAGAAAAATAGAAGTGGTTATCAAAGATCCTATAGTATGTAATTGAATTCTCATTACTACATCATAAGTAAACCTGCAATAAGAATGGTTAGACTATGGATAGCAATTAAGGATTACTTTTCATGTGCATATCAGTTAAAATTTTGCAATAAATATTATGGTAAACCAATAAAAATTAGGTTAGAGACAAATCAGCAAAAGGGATTATTGTATGCCTATATTTACATATAGGAAAAGCGACAAGAATTGTAATAGTTCTAAAGTGTACATATATAAATCCCTAGGTAGCACGTAACCCACCAATTGAGCTTGACTCTAGTCCGACTGTATGTGGGATCTGTTGCGAACGAATAGTTATACACATGCAAGAGAGAATGCCGAAATCAAATTACATGTTCATAGGGCAGAAACTTCAGATTACGTGAAATAAGCAACCCTAACAGGAAATCATAGGGCAAAAACTTCAGAATATCTAAACCAAGGATTTGTTTAAATCTGAAGTTACTTATTCCTCATGAATCATTAAATATTATGTTGTTCCTGTGTTCCCAACTAGTCCATTCAGTGAGTGTAGGTATGCTAAAAATTAAAGGTAATGTAACAGTATTGAAATATGCATAGATAAACATAACTAGCTGAAAATAAGATATTAGAATGCAATATTCGAAATGGTAAAGAGAAAAGAGTAATTCTACTTTATCTGGTATTTATAAAAAAATTAAATGAGTATATTGCAAATTGGAATTCCATCCTATGTAATGGAAGAACAATTATTATAGCAATAAGGCTTCATTAATAAGTAAATTTCGTTAGTTAAGAATTTTGGATGCTTGTATGTATATATCAAAAGCAAAATATAAAGTTAAAATGAGGACTTTATAATAGACACCGTAGTTAACCAAATCGTGAAGATACTATAAATGTATTACCAAATTCATAACAAATATAATGTATTTTGAAGGTTAAGTGTAGCTCTAGTAGTCGAAATACATGTTAGGGCTAACTGTTCATGATAAGTCTAAACCATATTAAACCATAATTGCTATGAAAGTGCACATAGTTCCAAAATCTCATGCGCGCCCTAGCGCTCCAGCAATAGAAAAGTTCACATGTGACCGCGAAGGAATGTTAGACATATGACTATTCTATGTCCACACGAATAGCGATTTATATATCTATTCACAATAAACATTAAAACCAAGTAATACTTGTATAAATGAAGCGAACCATCGAACTATTCATTAAAGGGAGATATATATATATATATATGTAAATTCATATAGGACGAAACGAAAGGTTAGGCAGTCAAACTACAATAAAATATGATTACCGTGATTATAAATGTCGCAAACATAATTTAAGTAAAGGCGTATCACTGTAAACATTCAGTTGAATGGAACGCGCAAGTTAATTTAATCATTTTATGCTATGACGTAGGTGAGAGTTAAAGTGTCATTATGCGGCATGTTCACCTGTACAAATAAACACATTATAAACCCTACGCGCAGAAGACCAGAGACAGTAAATCAGTTATCTTACCGACCCTCCATCTCTCTGAAACGACATTGGGTCAGTCTGAAATGTATAAATATCATCTGCGCGGACTAATATATGATCTATAATCCATAAATCGAGTTAGGAAAAAAAAAACCTACCAAAGGAAACCTGACATGAGATTTAAATGTTTCACGGAAGCGTATGAGCACTAGCATTCAAATAGAAACACAGATTTATAAATCTGAGGCGGCAACCTCCGCCACTGTTAGCGCGAGCTTGGGTTACCTGTTAATGTGATTTGGGGGTTCTCCTCGTGCCGCGTTACCTTATACAATGGACTGATAAAACAGAACGCTGACTGTGTGAATTCTACCCCTTCTGGTCGTCGACCTCGTATGATCCTGTCAGGGACGATGGACACCCAAGATAGAAAAAAATAGATTAACGACATACGCGTAAATAAACCAGTGAAATAGCCTGCTAATGAAAGGCGACTTGTTGATGCGTGATAAGATGGCAAGATAAACCCTAGGGTTACCGCAGCAAAATTTCAGACAACGGTGCAAAAAAAAAAAGGGTATATAGCCTAACGTAGAAAAAAAAAATGGAAAAAACAGATCGCAATACACATATATCCATCTAAGGACAGAGATTGGCTCAATAAACTGGCTGAGGTTAGCTCCCTCTGCAAAAACAACGAGAACCCAGGATTTAATTCCGGTCATGCAAGCCATAAGCCACCCAACCGATGCAAAGCAGAAGGAAAAACAAGAAAACTTTACTCGCAATCCTGCTTGGCCGGAAATCCTGCTAACAAATCGGAAACTCACAGCCACAGTGGCGGAACGTGGCCGTGAGATAGGGGCATAACTCCTCATAGATCTCCCGATTTAAAAAGAAGATGAAAGCCTGCAACCCTAAACCCACTGTCCCATAAGAATTCGGAAATCTTGTGGTCGATTGGTAAAACTTTGCCACGTCCATGGTGAGTACCAGGTAACAGAGAAGGACGCAGTGGAGGTAGGGGAAATTAGTACACCTCGCATGCGTGAGTGTAAGGAAGTAACCCTGGAACCATTTCACGTTCAGAGATAGAAGCCAGCTTAGTACTGGTAGCAGGTAAGAATTGACAAGTAGTCATCCAAACGTCAATTCCTGTGGAGTAGGTATCAAGTTACGCTGGCAGAAAGTACTTGGACGCCGCCCTATCTGCAAAACCATCTCAGAAGAAAGAAAACCAGTCAGACGAAAAACTCTGTCTTCCTGAACACGGTACGACCTGTATATATTAAAACGAGAACAAAAAATAAAGTTACGGGGTCTACACTCCTCGTATGAAGTCCCCGCATATACACGAATGCATTTGCAATTAAAATAATAACCTTAAACGACTCCGGGTAGTGAGTCGGAGGAATAGAGAGAAAAATGTCGCCGACACGTAGGACTGACTCATCATTACATGCAATGGGTTGTGGGAAACAAAAACCTTATAAAAAAAAATTGTCACGGCAGCGGAAAATAAACCAGGCATCAGCGATATGCTCTTCATGATTTGAAATTCATCCGGCGCCTAATAATCCCGAGAGGCACCAACCGATACTCAGATATCCGGTGCGAATAATGTAAAACCCTATGAGCGTAGCAGGCGCGCGGTTATACAACTCTCCTACGCCCTTGAATTTATTTGAATATGCATTAAATATTACGATCACCGTCCATACTCCATTGAGTGGTCAACACCACGATTGACGGTATCCATTTCATAATATATATGTGTATATAAGCGAATACGCCGAGTCCATAAGGTCTGAAGAAACGAGATGCTTTATATGCATATATACTGGTCAAAAAATGCGTGGGATCCCTTTTATCGAAATATAAACTATGGATTTTATCTATATAAAGGAAAAGAATAAATTCAACCATTTAAACTCCTGAAGTGAGTATATATAGATAGATACATGTAGAGGTCGTATATCAAGGGAATAGGTATTACCCATATGTGTGGTGATTATTATATAATTATGTACATAGTGGGGTATGTATTAATTATAGGCTAATTATATGTGGTAAACATGATATATATAACAATAGCACCTAGAGTATGTGGAATAAGTATTTCCTGATATAACTACATGGGCATAATAAGTTGTAAGGTCAGAGACTATACATGAAGTGTATAGTGATGTAGGAAATTAGTATTTGTATACTATTATCAAAAATAGAAAGAAAGGTAGAATCTTAAAGGTAGTAACAAAGTGAATAACTTATGGGGACTAAGATTAAGGTATTCTATGGAAAAGCGAGTTACATATGAGATATGTTGGGTGTTATTAATAACAATACGATCCCAAAGGAAATAATATATTAATATATTAAATTAATATGAATATATATATATATTCATATGTTCATCAAATTATGTGTGTGTAAGAATATATATATATATATATATATATATATATATATATATATATATATATATATATATATATATATATCATGTTGCTTATACAATAAGGTTTGGAAATATATATGATATATACAAACCTAGTGGATATATATATATGCTCATGAGATGTATATTTCCAAAGGCTTGAGAGATAAGTAGTATAGGAATAAGTGGAAGATGTATCCTGTAAATAAGGCATGTATACTGCTATAAAAGAAAAGAAGATTGAAGTACAAGTTTAAATTCAATTAAATGGTTGAATCAGTAATTGTGGAACCATTACATTGAGTTAGGCAGGAATATTAAAATTTTCCTGATGATTTACTTAAGGAATAATATTCTTGTAATGGGTATATTTTATAAATAATGAGTAAAAGAATTGGAAAAAATTATGGAGAAGTGATATTTCTCTCATAAGGAAAAACAAATATAGATTTAAAAATAAAAGCATGAGAGATTTATGAGTTGCTTTTGTTAGAAAAAAATAGAATGCTTTTATGCATTAGAAAAGAAGGAATTCTTTTATGATTCAGAAAAAAAAGTGGAATATTTTTATGATTCCATTTTAATTAATTCTATTATATAAGCCTATGAGAGAAATAGAAGAGGGGAATTAGCAAAGCATGAACCTACAATTAAAAGTAAATGCATAAATTCTGGTGAGTCTTTGAAAAAGGGGAAACTGTGTCAAATTTATTTTTGACATTATCAAGTATTAATATTTGTGAATGTGATGAATTATAGAAATTACATTTATCACTAGAAAAGGAAACATGTATTCACACTATAAAATTTTGTGGTGTAAATTTTATTAAAGTTAATTTTCTTGAGTCTTAAATTCAAAGACAGAGAAATGATGTGAAATCATATAGCTACAAATCGAGAGAAAAGAGGATGAGCTGTATTTTGGACTTGGGTGTGGGGAAAACCCATCAGCTCCAAATTTGTTCACTTAAGTTTTGAACTAGTGGATACAATTTCATGTGAGAGGTAAGCATGGAATTGTAGAGATTATTAATGAGTCTAGTTGTTACTAATTAAATTGATTAACTAACAAAAGAAACAATGAAAAGATACTATAAGTACAACTATAAAATGAGAAAGGGTAAGCATAACCATGCATATGATACAATTGTTTTCTCTCATTTATGAGTACTAATGAAAAAGTTGAAAAATTGTTTAGCCAAGTGTGTAACAGGAAATTGCGCACTCTGGAAACAAAGAGGAAAAATGTGAAGATAAATCACCTAGAAAATCCAGAAAAAGCTGAACTGGACCAAGTTGAGTGAGGAAAGAATCTCACTGAAAAACAAGAAAGGATAAGTAGTGTACTAAAAGTGCACTAAACTATTATGAACCTGAACGGTTTGATTAATAACTGAATTTCTTAAGTTATTGAAATGCAGAATGCTGTTGTGAATTATCAATTATACGTACCTGATATTACTTACATTGGTATGAATTGTGGACAGAGAAACCAGAATAAAAGATCTTCCAAACAGACTTCTTGCAAAGAAGTAGGAAGAAAACCAACTGCATAAGGCATCAGTAAATAGAGTGGAGGAAGGAGAGTACTCTGCTGGGAACTAATGGCTTATAAATTAGCCCTACCATTGCTTATTAAATTTCCTGATATATTTCATGTCTCATTGTTGGAAAAGAAAATTTATAATTTTTACATGATGCTTCTCACATGATTAATTTGAAATGTGGTCCAGGTGGAACCAGAAGAGGAAATTCCTTCCAGAGTCACCTCGAAGATGAAAGCGAGAAGGAATTGAATTGCGGAAACGAACAATAGCTAGATTAAAGGTGCAGTGGGGCACTTTACTGGTGAAAAGCTACATGGAACAGAGAAGCTAAGATGATGTAAAAGCATTCATAATTAAGTTCAAAATGAACTAAGTCGATAGTTGTCAACACCGAGGACGGTGTTTATTTTCAGAGGGGGAATATGTAACACCCCCAAGTTCTATGCTTTTCAAATTAGACATTTGAACATACATCCATAGGGGAGTGGACCCCAATGGATAATTGTTATGGGGATATGGTTAAATACTTAATTATGAAAAATAAATAAAATATTGTGCATGCACTATGACCAGATGAGAAAGTGAGATCACATGCCTAATCCATGAGGTAATGGAAAAGAAAAAAGACTTTCCCCAAATCTTTCAAAAATCCTTGAAAGAGATTATTTCTAATTTAGATTTTTGAGGAAAAATCTAAATTTCCCCAATGAAGAGGAGTAGTTGGGAAGAGGTGAGAAAAAGCTGGAAAAGCTGAGGAAAAGCTTAAAGAAACTTTAAAGAGTCCCAAAATGGGAAGCCTAGGCTAAACAGGAATAAAGCATCCTGAAATTCTGGACGCAGAATTGGAAACAGGCTTTGGGGAAAGCACAGCTTAAATAAGCTGCTCCAGAACAGATTGAGGTTAGTCTGTTTTGGGAGGATCTCAGCTCGGGGGTGAGTTCTGGAGATAAAGAGGATTCTTAAGGTTGGGAGGATCGGCTATCAATGGTAGAGGTATGCATGTCTTATTGTTGGAGATTGATGTAAGTCTATCTTAAATATATCCTCGCTTATCTTTTGTGATGTTATAATTTCTATACAATTTATGAATTGTGATGTTAAAGTTCTTACATATTCTATGAATTGCGAGATGCTATTTTTTCTTATGTAATTTATGAATTGTGATGTTATAGTTCTTTATGCAATTTATGAATTATTATGTTATGGTTCATTATGAAAATTTTAGATTGATTATTGGTTCAGTAACTCATGTAATTGTAAACCAAAGCTATTGATAGCAGAGACAAATGGTTGGAGTATGGGGATGAGTACCTTGTAGTAATGGAGTTAGAGAGGGTAGATCCTTTGAACAGCTAATCATGATTATGTATAGGTGTAGCTTGCTGCCTTTCCAAGGAACATTAACTTACTGTGTGTATAGACAGAAAATGTTAACAAACCAGTAACCATGAACAACAAGTACCAAATAACTAAAAATATCATAACAATATTGGTGACACAGAATTCTCTGTAACAAATCACAGAAGATAGGACACAACAATTCTGTGATAGTAATAGGGGGTTCAGGGTGTCAGTTGGGAGGCAATGGAAGGAATTGTAAAATTAAGAATGTAAATTATTCTATTAACTGGAAGTGTAAACATACGAAAGCAGAAGTTGAAGCCTAACTAAGTAAGAGGATCTAACACTAGGGAATCGTTGAATCTGCACCCAAGTGTCAACCAAATTGAATGTTGTAACATTAAAGAAAAAAGGAAATCCTACTTGCACAATCATTGTGTGATAAAAAGTTGTGTGAGGGAAGATTGTAAGCATATGTAAGAATACCATGAACAGAGCATCTGGTTACCTCCCATATAAACTGCTGGGAAAGTAGTGGGAGCCATGGAGGTTAACTGAGTATAGATAGAGGTATGCGAGGAGGCATACATCTATATCTCAATGCTGCACTTTAAAATGTTGGAAATTTTATAAGGCCTGCAAATGTGGAAGTTTGAGTAAGGGCCTAGTGACCATCTAGAGTTGGACACAACTCTGAACAGAAAACCTGAGAAATACAAAGTATTATATATATAGATATATAAGTCTACTAGATGGACTGAGAAGAGGGGAGGTCAAGTCCAAAAATTCTCATGGAAATTCTTGTAATCCATGGCTGTCCATAAATGTTGAAAGAATCTAAACCCCGGAAAAATTGGGTCAGTCTGAATTTGTAAGTGATTCAGTATAAAAAACTATAATTGTTATCGGCGCATAAAGAAGAAAATATTTGAGTTATGTTATATGTGTAGCACTCATTACAGGTTCAATTGTCTTCCCCATTCGGGGTGATGTATCTAGACATGTGAGAAAAAAAAAAATGGGTCTGGGAGACGTGACAAATGGTATCAGAGCAAAGTTCAAAAATTGGGCAAGAAATGTGCTCACAAAGAACTAGTAAACTGTTATAAATTTTATGAAAATTAAAAATATTACTCCAAGTATACAAATATCTTGGATACATGTAACAGATTGTGATGAAGTAGAAACATTGAAATGGGGGTAATATGAGGAGGCTCATATACCAGAATGGTTAAACCTATAATAGGTTTAAAACTATGTAAAATAATAGAGTAGGATTGTTCTTCACTCGGACTATATATATATCCATGATGGAAAAAAAAAAATATTATTTGACTGCTTGAAGATACACACGGGATATTTTATGCCTGTATATGGGCTAGAAAAACATTATAGCAGAACTGAAGCATGCATGGTAGCTAAACAAATAAAAGAATACAGTAAGATATTAGAGTAATGGTACTCGAAATTTTACTAGAAAAGAGAAATTCTATTCTATATGACTTTATAACAGTTATGATGGTATAGATTGAACTTCGAGAGGTATTCTACCCATGAAACACCTGAATCATAGCAAAGCACTTGAATTAAACTCAATGTTTTCTAGTCAAGTACTATTAACTACATATAGTATACACCAAAAGAAAAGTGGAATTTAATAGTATGCATGTTGAAACATGTAGTTATAAATTATTGTTAAACTCCCAAGAAAATCTTCACGCACAGAAAGTGTAGAGCATATTGGGTTTTAATTTAATTCCTAACCATTGAAGGATATGGTATGGCTATAGAAAAAAATATATATATTATAACCATACTTCCAAAGAAAAATAGAAGTGGTTATCAAAGATCCTATAGTATGTCATTGAATTCTCATTACTACATCATAAGTAAACCTGCAATAAGAATGGTTAGACTATGGAAAATACATGATAACGAAACCAACCTACGCTAGGGATATACATATAAATCTAGTATATTTCCGAGAAGTGTCTTAAACGCATGCCTAGGTTTATTGGAATACCTCAATGTATGCATTAAATAACAAACGTTGCATGCGCCGTGTCATAGAGTAAACATAATTCCAGACTCACATGCACAACAAAATCGACAAGTCCGACTG
This sequence comes from Pinus albicaulis, assembly GCA_034641835.2. NCBI lineage: Eukaryota > Viridiplantae > Streptophyta > Pinopsida > Pinales > Pinaceae > Pinus > Pinus albicaulis. Next base: position 2,006,174,650 of record CM076578.1, read on the forward strand.
TATGTGTGATCTGTTGCGAACGAATAGTTATACACATGCAAGAGAGAATGCCGAAATCAAATTACATGTTCACAGGGCAGAAACTTCAGATTACGTGAAATAAGCAACCCTAACAGGAAATCATAGGGCAGAAACTTCAGAATCTCTAAACCAAGGATTTGTTTAAATCTGAAGTTACTTATTCCTCATGAATCATTAAATATTATGTTGTTCCTGTGTTCCCAACTAGTCCATTCAGTGAGTGTAGGTATGCTAAAAATTAAAGGTAATGTAACAGTATTGAAATATGCATAGATAAACATAACTAGCTGAAAATAAGATATTAGAATGCAATATTCGAAATGGTAAAGAGAAAAGAGTAATTCTACTTTATCTGGTATTTATAAAAAAATTAAATGAGTATATTGCAAATTGGAATTCCATCCTATGTAATGGAAGAACAATTATTATAGCAATAAGGCTTCATTAATAAGTAAATTTCGTTAGTTAAGAATTTTGGATGCTTGTATGTATATATCAAAAGCAAAATATAAAGTTAAAATGAGGACTTTATAATAGACACCGTAGTTAACCAAATCGTGAAGATACTATAAATGTATTACCAAATTCATAACAAATATAATGTATTTTGAAGGTTAAGTGTAGCTCTAGTAGTCGAAATACATGTTAGGGCTAACTGTTCATGATAAGTCTAAACCATATTAAACCATAATTGCTATGAAAGTGCACATAGTTCCAAAATCTCATGCGCGCCCTAGCGCTCCAGCAATAGAAAAGTTCACATGTGACCGCGAAGGAATGTTAGACATATGACTATTCTATGTCCACACGAATAGCGATTTATATATCTATTCACAATAAACATTAAAACCAAGTAATACTTGTATAAATGAAGCGAACCATCGAACTATTCATTAAAGGGAGATATATATATATATATATGTAAATTCATATAGGACGAAACGAAAGGTTAGGCAGTCAAACTACAATAAAATATGATTACCGTGATTATAAATGTCGCAAACATAATTTAAGTAAAGGCGTATCACTGTAAACATTCAGTTGAATGGAACGCGCAAGTTAATTTAATCATTTTATGCTATGACGTAGGTGAGAGTTAAAGTGTCATTATGCGGCATGTTCACCTGTACAAATAAACACATTATAAACCCTACGCGCAGAAGACCAGAGACAGTAAATCAGTTATCTTACCGACCCTCCATCTCTCTGAAACGACATTGGGTCAGTCTGAAATGTATAAATATCATCTGCGCGGACTAATATATGATCTATAATCCATAAATCGAGTTAGGAAAAAAAAAACCTACCAAAGGAAACCTGACATGAGATTTAAATGTTTCACGGAAGCGTATGAGCACTAGCATTCAAATAGAAACACGGATTTATAAATCTGAGGCGGAAACCTCTGCCACTGTTAGCGCGAGCTTGGGTTACCTGTTAATGTGATTTGGGGGTTCTCCTCGTGCCGCGTTACCTTATACAATGGACTGATAAACCAGAACGCCGACTGTGTGAATGCTACCCCCTTCTGGTCGCCGACCTCGTATGATCCTGTCAGGGACGATGGACACCCAAGATAGAAAAAAATAGATTAACGACATACGCGAAATAGCCTGCTAATGAAAGGCGACTTGTTGATGCGTGATAAGATGGCAAGATAAACCCTAGGGTTACCGCAGCAAAATTTCAGACAACGGTGCAAAAGAAAAAAAAAAAAAAAAGTATAGAAAAACAGATCGCAATACACATATATCCATCTAAGGACAGAGATTGGCTCAATAAACTGGCTGTGGTTAGCTCCCTCTGCAAAAACAACCAGAACCCAGGATTTAACTCCGGTCATGCAAGCCATAAGCCACCCAACCGATGCAAAGCAGAAAGAAAAACAAGAAAACCTTACTCGAAATCCTGCTTGGCCGGAAATCCTGCCTTTCTTAACAACTGGAAACTCTGAGCTTAAGAAAAAAGGAACGTGGCCGTGAGATAGGGGCATAACTCCTCATAGATCTCCCGATTTAAAAAGAAGATGAAAGCCTGCAACCCTAAACCCACTGTCCCATAAGAATTCGGAAATCTTGTGGTCGATTGGTAAAACTTTGCCACGTCCATGGTGAGTACCAGGTAACAGAGAAGGACGCAGTGGAGGTAGGGGAAATTAGTACACCTCGCATGCGTGAGTGTAAGGAAGTAACCCTGGAACCATTTCACGTTCAGAGATAGAAGCCAGCTTAGTACTGGTAGCAGGTAAGAATTGACAAGTAGTCAGCCAAACGTCAATTCCTGTGGAGTAGGTATCAAGTTACGCTGGCAGAAAGTACTTGGACGCCGCCCTATCTGCAAAACCATCTCAGAAGAAAGAAAACTAGTCAGATGAAAAACTCTGTCTTCCTGAACACGGTACGACCTGTATATATTAAAACGAGAACAAAAAAGAAAGTTACGGGGTCTACACTCCTCGTATGAAGTCCCCGCATATACACGAATGCATTTGCAATTAAAATAATAACCTTAAACGACTCCGGGTAGTGAGTCGGAGGAATAGAGAGCAAAATGTCGCCGACACGTAGGACTGACTCATCATTACATGCAATGGGTTGTGGGAAACAAAAACCTTATAAAAAAAAAATTGTCACGGCAGCGGAAAATAAACCAGGCATCAGCGATATGCTCTTCATGATTTGAAATTCATCCGGCGCCTAATAATCCCGAGAGGCACCGACCGATACTCAGATATCCGGTGCGAATAATGTAAAACCCTATGAGCGTAGCAGGCGCGCGGTTATACAACTCTCCTACGCCCTTGAATTTATTTGAATATGCATTAAATATTACGATCACCGTCCATACTCCATTGAGTGGTCAACACCACGATTGACGTTATCCATTTCATAATATATATGTGTATATAAGCGAATACGCCGAGTCCATAAGGTCTGAAGAAACGAGATGCTTTATATGCATATATACTGGTCAAAAAGTGCGTGGGATCCCTTTTATCGAAATATAAACTATGGATTTTATCTATATAAAGGAAAAGCATAAATTCGACCATTTAAACTCCTGAAGTGAGTATATATAGATAGATACATGTAGAGGTCGTATATCAAGGGAATAGGTATTACCCATATGTGTGGTGATTATTATATAATTATGTACATAGTGGGGTATGTATTAATTATAGGCTAATTATATGTGGTAAACATGATATATATAACAATAGCACCTATAGTATGTGGAATAAGTATTTCCTGATATAACTACATGGGCATAATAAGTTGTAAGGTCAGAGACTATACATGAAGTGTATAGTGATGTAGGAAATTAGTATTTGTATACTATTATCAAAAATAGAAAGAAAGGTAGAATCTTAGTCGTAACAAAGTGAATAACTTATAGGGACTAAGATTAAGGTATTCTATGGAAAAGCAGGATTAGAAATGAGATATGTTGGGTGTTATTAAATAACAATACGATCCCAAAGGAAATAATATATTAATATATTAAATTAATATGAATATATATATATTCATATGTTCATCAAATTAATATTGCCAATCATCAAATTAATATTGCCAAGGCTATATATATGTATATATCATGTTTACTTATACAATAAGGTTTGGAAATATATATATACAAACCTAGTGGATATATATATATATATATATGCTCATGAGATGTATATTGCCCAAGGCTTGAGAGGTAAGTAGTATAGGAATAAGTGGAAGATGTATCCTATAAATAAGGCATGTATACTGCTATAAAAGAAAAGAAGATTGAAGTACAAGTTTAATTTCAATTAAATGGTTGATTCAGTAATTGTGGAACCATTACATTGAGTTAGGCAGGGATATTAAAATTTTCCTGATGATCTACTTAAGGAAGAATATTCTTGTAATAGTGGAAGAATGATTCTTAAATTTTTTTTTATTCTTCCCGTGGGTATATTTTATAAATAATGAGTAAAAGAATTGGAAAAAATTATGGAGAAGTGATATTTCTCTCATAAGGAAAAAACAAATATAGATTTAAAAATAAAAGCATGAGAGATTTTATGAGTTGCTTTTGTTAGAAAAAAATAGAATGCTTTTATGCATTAGAAAAGAAGGAATTATTTTATGATTCAGAAAAAAAAAAAAAAAAAAATTGGAATACTTTTATGATTCCATTTTAATTAATTCTATTATATAAGCCTATGAGAGAAATAGAAGAGGGGAATTAGCAAAGCATGAACCTACAATTAAAAGTAAATGCATAAATTCTGGTAAGTCTTTGAGAAAGGGGAAACTGTGTCAAATTTATTTTTGACATTATCCAGTATTAATACTTGTGAATGTGATGAACTATAGAAATTTCCTTTCTCACTATAAAAGGAAACATGTATTCACACTATAAAATTTTTAATTGGTGTAAATTTTATTAAAGTTAAATTTTCTTGAGTCTTAAAATTTAAGACAGGAAAATAGTGTGAAATCATACAGCTACAAACCGAGAGAAAAGAAGGTGAACTGTATTTGGACTTGGGTGTGGGGGAACCCATGAGATCCAAATTTCTTCACGTAAGTTTTGAAGAATTGAATTATAGACATTATTGACTAGTCTGGTTATTTGTAATTAAATTGATTGGCAAAAAGAAATAATGAAAAGATACTAGAAGTACAGCTATAAAATGAGAAAGGGTAAGCATAACCATGCATATGATACAATTGTTTTCTCTCATTTATGAGTACTAATGAAAAAGTTGTAAATTTGTTTAGCCAAGTGTGTAACAGGAAATTGGGCACTCGGGAAACAAAGAGGAAAAAGGTGAAAATAAATCACCTAGAAAATCAAGAAAAGCTGAACTGGACCAAGTTGAGTGAGGAAAGAATCTCACTGAAAAACAAGAAAGGATAAGTAGTGTACTAAAACGTGCACTAAACTATTATGAACCTGAACGGTTTGATTAATAACTGAATTTCTTAAGTTATTGAAATGCAGAATGTTGTTGTGAATTATCAATTATATGTACCTGATATTACTTACATTGGTATGAATTGTGGACAGAGAAACCAGAATAAAAGATCTTCCAAACAGACTTCTTGCAAAGAAGTAGGAAGAAAACCAACTGCATAAGGCATCAGTAAATAAAGTGGAGGCAGGAGAGTACTCTGCTGGAAACTAATGGCTTATAAATTAGCCCTACCATTGCTTATTAAATTTCCTGATATATTTCATGTCTCATTGTTGGAAAAGAAAATTTATAATTTTTACATGATGCTTCTCACATGATTGATTTGAAATGTGGTCCAAATGGAACCAGGAGAGGAATTTCCTTCCGTAGTCGCTTCAAAGGTGGAAGCGAGAAGGAATTGAATTGCGAAAACGAACAGTAGCTAGAGTAAAGGTGCAGTGGAGCACTTTACTGCTGAAAAGCTACATGGGACAGAGAAGCTAAGATGATGGAAAAGCATTCATAATTATGTTCAAAATAAACTAAGTAGATAGTTGGCAACACCGAGGACGGTGTTTATTTTCAGAGGGGGAATATGTAACACCCCCAAGTTCTATGCTTTTCAAATGAGACATTTGAACATAAATCCAAAGGGGAGTGGACCCCAATGGATAATTGTTTTGTGGATGTGGTTAACTATTTAATTATGAAAAAATAAATAAAATATTGTGTATGCACTATGACCAGATGAGAAAGTGAGATCACATGCCTAATCCATGAGGTGATGGAAAAGGAAAAAGACTTTCCCCAAAATCTTTCAAAAATCCTTGAAAGAAATTATTTCTAATTTAGATTTTTGAGGGAAAAATCTAAATTTCCCCAATGAAGAGGAGTAGTTGGGAAGAGGTGAGAAAAAGATGGAAAAGCTGAGGAAAAGCTTAAAGCAGCTTTAAAGAGTCCCAAAATGGGAAGCCTAGGCTAAACAGGAATAAAGCATCCTGAAATTCTGGACGCAGAATTGGAAACAGGCTTGGGGAAAGCACAACTTAAATAAGCTGCTCCAGAACAGATTGAGGCTAGTCTGTTCTTGGAGGATCTCTGCTCGGGGGTGAATCCTGGGAGATAAAGAGGATTCTAAGGTTGGGAGGACTGGTCATGGTAGAGGTATGCATGCCTCTTGTTGGAGATTGATGTAAGTCTGTCTTAAATATATCCCTGCTTTATAAATGATGATGTTATAATTTCTTATACAATTTATGAATTGTGATGGTATAATTTCTTATGCAATTTATGAATTGTGATGTTATAGTTTCTGATGCAATTTATGAGCTATTATGTTATGGTTCTTTATGAAGATTGTAGATTGATTATTGGTTCAGTAACTCATGTAATTGTAAACCAAAGCTATTGATAGCAGAGACAAATGGTAGGAATATAGGGATGAGTATCTTGTAAAATGGAGTTAGAGATGGTAGATCCTTTGAACAGCTGATCCCATGATTTTGTACAGGGGTAGCTTGCTGCCTTTCCAAGGAACATTAACTTACTGTGTGTATAGACCGAAAATGTTAACAAACCAGTAACCATGAACAGCAAGTACCAAATAACTAAACATATCATAACAATGTTGGTGACACAGAATTCCCTGTAACAAATCACAGAAGATAGGACACAACAACTCTGTGATAGTAGTATGGGGTTCAGGATGTTAGTTGTGAAGTAAAAGGATCTGTTTCCTAGTCTTCAATGGAACAGTTGAATCTGGACCAGAGGGTCACACTTGTTGAATGTTGTAACAGTAAAATCAGTGGAAAATCCTATTGAACAATCTAGTGTGTGAAGTAAGATTGTAAGCATATGAAAAAAATACACGGGACAGAGCTTCTGCGTACCATCCATTTAAACTGCTAGGAAAGAAGTAGGAGCTATGGAGGTTAACTGAGGCTAGATAGATGTATGCGAGGATGCACACATCTATACCTCGATGCTGAAACTTTAAATTGTTTAAAATGTTATAGGGCCTATAAACTGGAAAGTTAGGAAGGGCCTAGCAAATCATCTAGAATTGGATAAACTCTGAAAAGAAAAACCTGAGGAATACAAAGAAAAATATATATATATATAGCTATATAAGTCCACTAGAGGAACTTAGAAGAGGGGTGGTCAAGACCAAAAATCTTCATGGAAATTCTTATATTCCATCGCTGCCTATAAGTACTGAAAAGAAATTAAATGCCGGGCAATATACCGAATTTGTAAGTCGATTACGTATAAAATTATCAAGGTTAAACGACGCATAAAGCGGAGAATATCTGACTAGAAGCTAACTACTACAACTTCTAGGTGTAGCTTTAGCTAGATTTGATGCTCCCATGTGCTAAAGTAAATTTCAAAGCATCTTGCGTCTCAAAATATTTGGCATTCAATCTCCTTCACTATATGATACTCCACTGCACATTGATACTCCACCATGTTATATGTTAACAAAAAATATTGCAAAGCCTATAAGCTAACGACACCTACTCCATGGTTTGTGATCAACTAGATATAATGCTCTCATGCATCGCACAAACTTTTCACACTTCTCACCAATCAAGACCACTCATATAGGTGATTTAGCAATACATGAATTTGTTCAATTAGCCACTTATACACTTCACCCACGTCAACAAAATTTTGCAAATGTTGGGGAGTGAATTTCCATGATGAGATGAAAAATGTCCCTGCAGGACGAATGCTTGAAAGCTTGGACGAACTCACCAACCATCTCCCAATGTGCATTTTTATTTCCAACCCACATAGCATTTAATCTCGTTGGGGAAAAGTTTCCATGTCCCCTACCCCATTGGCCAAGAGGGATGGTGGCAAACCACCCTTGTAATCCCCCTCCCCTCTTTCAACCCAATCATCTCCCTATTTCAGGTTATTATTGTTATTGATTATAAAAGGATTTAATATATGTGCTAAACATATATACATTTTAAAGGGCATGTAACAATATTCCTAACAATGTAGATTCACAATTTTTACCATGTAAATTCTCAAGGTGTAAATAGTTCTTGTTATGATACCATGGGCCAATACCATGGTTTCTCAATACCACATACCCAATATGACATATGTTCATATGACATTTTTTTTTAGAATTAACTAACTTGATATAATAGATATCATTTTCAAAGCATTTGAATATGACATATGTTCATATGACATTTTTTTTTTTAAATTAACTAACTTGATATAAATTAATTAATTAAAAAAAACATAACTAACTCGAGAAAAGTCATACTCGTTAATCTATAAATATTATTATAAATATTTCTGCATATTCTAATGAACATTAAATCTCCACCATCAGACTAATAATTATTCATAATTAATTTGTTTTGAAATAAACATACATCTCAACATAATAATATCATTTATGTAAAAATAAACTATGATATATAGTTATCTAGTTTAATTATTATATATAAAATAAGAAAAATTATCAAATTAAATATAATTTTTTATTTTTATAAAATCTGTTAATACATCAAAATTATTATTATAATATTTAATACATATTTAGGATACCCATAAAGTTTCAAATATAAAAATATTATAAATTTCAAGTAAATAAAATTTCAGTTATTAAATTGCATAATTTTATTAGTAAATTTTATAAAATTTAAAAACCATAAAATTTTTACACACTTCTCTTAGTTGTGTATTGGTTAAGTTTAGGATACCGGTGTGATGTAGTCTACCCAAGTGAATCCGAAAAAGACTGTAGATGGGCCAGTGATTAACGTGTTTTTATTAGTGGGATGAGTTATTTATTTTGGGCAATAAAATAACTGCGAGATAAATGCACAATGTGGACATGCAAGCAGCAGCGTATCAAGCAGATGCTTGCAGTTTAAGACGTAAGCGGACATGCAGTATGCAGTATGTCAAATAAAATAACTGCGTGTTTTTATTATTGGGACGAGTTATTTATTAGTGGGATGAGTTATTTATTTTGGGCAGATGCTTGCAGTTTAAGACGTAAGCGGACATGCAGTATGTCAATCACTTGCAGTATGCATCGATGTGAAGGTGGATTTTATGTCCATACCGCGTGTATACATAAAATATTGAAGCGATAGACTCAAAAGTAAACGATAGACTCAAAAGTAAACTAGAAACCATATTGAGAGCAGAGAGAGGCCTTGAAGCTTGCATATTCTGAGGGATTCAAAGGCTGGAAAATGTCAATGCATTAATGTTGTGTATATTTTGAGGCATTAACGCACTGACATCTTCCATCTTTTGAGTTTATATAGATTTCAATTTCCAGAACGAGGGAATGTTGTGCATATTCCGAGGGATTCAGAGGCTGGAAAATATTAATGTATTAATGTTGTGCATATTTTAAAACATTAACACATTGATGTTTTCCAGCTTTTGAATTCATATGGATTTCATTTTCCAGAACTCAGACTTTCGCCTTCAAATTCTCTTGCAGATGAAAATACGAAGCCTCGACTCTTCGTGCAGGTGAAAAAGTGCCCAGAGCAATTGAATATCTAGTTTTCGCAAATAAATAAATGCCAGATAAACAAAGAAATTTATTGATTGCAGCACAAGGTGGACATGCATATCATGGATTCCAGAACGGAGGCTTTCGCATTCAAATTTTCGTCCAGCAGAACGTTCTGACAGTTGACGTTCACATAAATAACGGTAATTGAATATCTAGTTTTGCATTCAAATTCAAATTCTCGTCCAGCAGAACGTTCTGACGGTTAACGGTAATTCAATATCTAGTTTTGCAATCCAACAGCCACTTGCCAATAATCCGAACAGCCAATAATTGGAATGCACGCTTACATTCTCCAATTCTTTTATATATATTTTATTTTATTTAGGAATGAAAAATAATATATAATTTATATTATTATTTTTTAAATGATTACCATTTATGAGATTATTAATCTAATCATTCATAAAATTAGCATAATTACATTCAAAAAAATGTGATTATAACCATAAATATAAATCATGACATTTTTTTAATATTTATATTTAATAATAATAATAATAATTATAAAGTTAATAATAATTAATAGCTAGCGTCAATACATCTAAAGCATTATTTAACATTAGTTTACATGGATCGATTTTTTTTTGTTGCAAACTTATTTTAGAGTGCAAAAAACAATGTGTATTTTTTTATTTTCTAAATTCCATTTTTGAATGTTACATAACATGTGTACCCAGCCATTTTATATTAACTCATGTTAAAATATTTTATTCACAACTCTTATTACATGTTTTATTGAAAATATTTAAGACAGATATGAAAATATTTTATTTATCACCTGAAGAGTAAAAAAACTATTAACAACTTGAGTTAATTGTTTTGCTGATAGATTTTTAATTGTTTATTTATATCATTATTTAATTCTTAAATAATTATAATTAACAATATTATTTTTCTTTAATTTTAATGTTAACTATTTATATATTAATAACTATAATTGAAATTATAACTTTAATAATAGTAATAATTTTATGATATAATAAAACAATTTATTATTTTAATATTTATCATATAAATTATAAAGATTTGGTCAATGTTTCAAACCATCTAATGTGGTTCATTTAGATGATTTTTATTTATAAATTTTTATGATAAATAAAATATATATTATTAGAAAAACTTATTAAAAAACAATATAGTAGAACAATTAATATATTAATTTGGGAGAGAAAAATAGTACATAATATAAAAGTGAAAAAGTGTTAATATATAATCTTAATATATATTGCCCAGAAACACCGTCTATAAAATATAAAAGTGGAAAAGTACTAATATATTTAAAAAATAAATAAATAAAAACTATTCAATTGCAAGTTTATGTTTAATGATTATTTATTATTTATTATTATTATTTGTAATTATAGAAATAATGAATGTATGAGTTCAACATATGTAGATGTAATAATGTCTTTAACTATGACATGTATTTTCACTAGACCAAATATTGTAGAATGTTTCATAAAAGTTAAATCCTACCATCCAAAAAATAATTATTGATAATTAAATAAAAATTTAAAAGATCTCATTCCAAAATAAATGTACTTATTAAATTGTTCAATCCACTTTTCTCTACATAAATTTAAAATTAACCTAAATAAAAATAGCCAAAACATTTGCGAGAATACAACATTATTGTTTCATTATTTGCAAGATTAATAAGTGAAACATACAAATAGAATTCACTCATTGAAAATTGTAGTTGAAAAAAAATACTCTAATCCATTAATAAAATACTCTAATAAAATTTCCATTAATCCTCAAATGTTTTTAAGGAATACAATTAGCAAGCTCAGAATCCTTTGATACTATACTAAAGTAGCACACTCTCTAATGTTAACAAAGGTAACACCAACAGTCACACTCTCTAATGTTAAAAAAGGTAACACCAACAATCAAGTTTAAAAGAAGTTAAGGAATTACATTCCCAAGTTGACAAACCTCTTCAGTATAAACATCGTGGATACCCTCACAAGCCATCACAAGTCATGTTTGTTATCATTTACTCAACAATGGATAGAGTGGTATTACTGTTGGGCCTACATAATGTAACAACTTCGCTGAAAATTCCATATAATAAAAATTAATAAAGCTAAAATAATAACCATGGTTATGGGACACTTATTCCAAAGTGAATGTTTTGAAAAGCATCTTATTGTGGGTGTTTATTTTGGTTATTATGACTATGTAAATTGGCAAAGTCATTAGAAAACATATATGACATTAATTGACATTTATTTATGAAAATAATGAAAAATAGGAGATAAGGAAGGTGAGAGGCCATAGGTTACATGTGAGGAGGAAAACAAAGGAAAATAATGGAAAATGAAGAAACTGGAGACCACATTAATAAAACACTTCTGAGAATCAGTTCATACATTTTATCAGTACTAAGTTTTTGTCAGTTTATTTTTGGAGCTCTCTCTCTCTTACTTTTGGACATATAGATTTTTATTGGAAAACTTTAGCATTGGATCAAGAAAGGCAAACAAGCCAAAGACGTGGGAAAGATCAAGCATGGAAGAGTAGGATCAAGTGCGGTATACTTGAAGGTTTTGATTTTCATGTATGATTCCTTGCAAGATTTCACATGCATAGTTATGCATGTGTGTTCTTGGTTCTCTTGTTGCCAGTGGAATGAGTTTTTGCAGCTGTGACAATGTTCTTCATCCTTGCCTTTCCATTTCTAGATAGCCATGGTGTGATGGGATTCTCATATTTTGGTTAAGTTTAATTTTCGGATGGATTTGAAACTAAGTGAGGTGGATCTCTAAATGAAAGAACACATGGCCTAGTAATACCTAAACGAGACTATGGATTACAGTAAAGCCATTGGCCTAATAATCCCTGAATTAGATTGTGGGTTGCAGTAAATCCAGGAATTGTGTGCCTCGATGGGCCTAGAAATCCGCGACTGGTGAATGGCGAGATATACGTTAAAGCTTCAAGGTGGTTTCCCCTGATCGAGCCTAGGAATCCTTGGCTAGTGAATGGAGGGATATATGGAAAATCCTGGAGAGTGGTATCTCAATTATGGCCTAATGATCCCTCGATCAAACTGTGGGTTGCGTTAAATCCTAGAGACTGGGATACAGGAAAATTCCTCAGGGTGTAGGTGAATAAATCCAATGGCATCCATGATTGTTTATGTCCTAGTGATTAGGTGAATATTGTGGTAAATATTGTTTCTATTTATGAGGGTAATGTGGTTTAGCCTCCGAAATTTCTGGTTACTCTGTCTGGTTTTGAGTCCCACATTCATGCTGAGAATATGGCACGAGGATGAATGACTGAAGAGAGATTTGGTTCAGCCAATATATGGTCAGGTGGAATGTGGAAGTCTCAAACCAGGTTAGATTTTGCATTCATTAATAAGAGTTCACTTCCTTGGTATTTTATTTGAAAATGTACTCATTCATATGTGGCATTTATGGTTGTTATAGCCTTGTTATTTCTATTGTTTATATGTTGGTTATGAGTACATTTTATGGCAGTGATGATGTATGGCTCTCATCATGTTTTGATTTATAAATGAATGAGAAATGAATATATGAACAAATAGATGAAAATGTATCTAATGTGACAAGGCATCAATCCCTGTTAGTGATTCTTGAATAATTATGAAACCCCTATGCTTTGATTTGTTATTATGACCTGTAGAATGCCTATTTGTGTCAGGTCTAACAAAATTCTTGTCATGGCTAGTAGGGGTGAATTTGAGTGCTTATTCAAGTATTTTCATTTGTATCATTGTTTTTATGTTACTTTTCATTTCTGAAAGTTTCATGGAGTTTTGGGCAGTGGTCTGAGTCTTGCCCTTGAAAATGTGGCACATAATCTCGGGTTGTTGACATACAACTACTTGGTAAAGTCCCTAGTCACAGGCATGCCCTTGTTGTGGGAGTGACCAGAAGGTCTGAGTCGCATGGATGCCCATTTAATGGGAGCAACTGAGGATTTAATGCATTAAAATGTCAGGTTTTATAGGGGGTTGATAACTTGGAAAGGTTGGATGGCCCCTGACGGTTCTATATCATGTGTAGAAGGTCATATTGGTCATTTTTTTTTGGTTCAACTCATTAAATGTACATGGGGAGTTGGATTAGATCATAGTAGCCTCTCATCAGATGTTTACCCTAGTAGACCGATTAGCTTAGGTAAATGTGGGAGGAGGGTGTTACAGAGTGGTATCATAGAATGGTTCACCCCTTGGACTAGATGGGTGGTGATCCAGATTTATTTATGAAAATAATGAAAAATAGGAGATAAGGAAGGTGAAAGGCCATATGTTGCATGTGACGTGGAAAACAAAGAAAAATAATGGAAAATGAAAAAACTAGAGACCACATTAATAAAAACACTTTTGAGAATCAGTTCATAAATTTTATCGGTACTACGTTTTTGTCAGTTCAGTTTTGGAGCTGTTGTGTAACCAGCTCCAAAAATAGAAGAAAAGAGATATCAATGCCTTAGAAATAAGCCACTTCAAGGGGACAACCTCCAATACATTACATAAATGAGCAATTATTGGATGATACAATTTACAAAACCTCCTTTCTATATATAGGAGTCCATGAGCCCATAATGTAATCCTAGTGGGCCACAATGTAATCCTAGCCAACCTATTAATAATAATTTAAGGGCACAATAATAACAATATGAGGGTTACAAGGGTACAATAATAACAATAAGGGGGTTACACTAACAACAATAAGGTACTATACTAGTAATATAGGGACCTAACATGTCCCTCTCATTCCAAAAAGTGTTGTCCGTAATGCTTGAGTAGCTCTGGGTGCTTCTATATATAATTCTCATCCTCCCATGTAGAATCTTCAGTGGGTAAGTTCTTCCACTTGATGAGATACTCTGAAATTGATCAATTCCGTAGCTGTCGAGTTCTTGTTTCTGTGACCGCTTCAGGTTCCAATATGATTTTTCCTTCCTCATCAAGTTCTAGCAATATTGTTTGAACTAGAAGATTTTCACCTATAACCTTCTTTAAGCATGAAACATGGAAAACTTGATGCACTTGCGAAGAAGCAGTAAGCTCCGATTTGTATGCCATAGTACCAATCTTTTGCAACACCTTGTAAGGAACATAGTACTTTAGCAATAATTTAGTATCCTTCTTAGCTTGCTTGAGGGACATTTGTTTGTATGGTTGTAGCCATAAAAATACCCAATCTCCTACATCAAAACTTCTCTCGCTGCAATGTTGATCTGCTTGTTGTTTCATTCGGTTTTGTGCCAAATTCAGGTTATCCTTTAAGAGTTGGAGAACTTCTTGTTGATGCTCGATGTGATCTTCCACTGCTTGAACCTTCGAATTTTCCCTTAAATATGATGTGATGGATGGTGGATGATATCCATAAAGTGCCATAAATGGGGTCATTTTTGCTGCAGTATGGAAGGAAGTGTTATACCACCATTCAGGGAGAGGTAACCACTTGACCCATTGTGTTTTTTTATTAGATACAAAATAGCGAAGATATCCTTCCAAACATTTATTTACTATCTCAGTTTGACCATCATATTGAGGATGATAAGATGAGCTATGAGCTAATTGAGTACCCAAACAAGAAATTAACTTCGTCCAAAAATTTTCAATAAAAATTTGATCTCTGTCACTCACAATAACCCTTGGGCTTCCATGTAACTTTTGAATTGTGTTCATAAATGTAGTAGCAACTGTACTTGCTTTAAATGGATGAGATAATGCACAAAAGTGTGCATACTTGGTAAGTCTATCAACTACCACCATGATGATACTCTTTCCTTCAGACTTAGGTAAACCTGTGATAAAGACCATTGAAATCTCCTCCCAACGTAGACTTGGAATGGATAAAGGTTGTAGAAGTCTCGGGGTCTTAATTGTCTCAACTTTATTTTTCTGGCAAACCAAACATTCAGCCACAAACTTTTGAATATCAGATTTAAGGCCATCCCAAAAAAATTCTTTCTTCACCCTGTGGTAAGTTTTTAAAAATACTAAGTGTCCTCCTAAAGGAGAAGTGTGCAGTTCCAAAAGAATTTTTTTTTTAGTTGGGAATTCCTACAAAGATATAAGCTATCTTTGTACCATAAGGAATCATTTTTCCAATTAAATGTATCAGACGTACTAGGATCTTGCTACAACTTTTGAATGAGTGTCCATACATATTTTTCCTTCTTCCATTCATCTCTTGCTTCGGTTATCCAATCTGGTTGGATAATAGAAATGGCACAAAGCAATGCTTCCACGTCTTCATTCTTTCTTGAGAGTGCATCTGCAACAACATTAAGATTTCCTTTTTTTTAGATTATTTCAATTTCATAACCCAACATCTTTGTGACCCATTTTTGCTGCTCTTCTGAAGATAGTCCTTCTTCCAAAAAGTGTTTAAGACTATCATGATTAGTTTTTACCTTGAAGCGTCTTCCCATTAGGTAAGTTCGCCATTTCTTTAGTGCATGCAATATTGCTAACATTTCCTTCTCATAAATAGGTTTCTGTAAATAACTTCCTTTGATTAGACGAATTTCAAAATAAATGGGTCTTCCTTCCTACATTAAAACAATACCAATTCCATTTCCTGAGGCATCACATTCCATAATAAAGGTTTTTGTGAAGTTCTGCATATCTAAGACTAGTGCTCGACACATTGCCTCTTTAAGATGTTCAAAGGCCTTAGTTGCTTCAGGAGTCCATGAAAATGCATCTTTCTTCAATAATGTTGTTAGAGGTGCTGCTATTCTCCCATAATTATTAACAAACTTGCAATAGTACCTTGTTAACCCGAGAAATCCTCGCAACTGCTTTATGGTTGTGGGGACTTTCCATTCCTTAATGGCTTTAATTTTGTTAGGGTCTACCTTAACACCCTCGTGAGATACAATATGACCAAGATATTCCACCTCTTGTACTCCAAAGAAACATTTGGATGTTTTTGCATATAATTGTTTCTCCTGCAATAGTTTGAGCACCCTGTCAACATGTTCAACACGATCCTTCCAAGACCTACTGTAGATTAGTATATCATCAAAAAATACTAGCACAAATTTTATAATGAAGGGTTTGAAAATGGAATTCATCAACCCTTGAAATGTATAAGGTGCATTGGTAAGGCCAAAAGGCATGACCAAAAATTCATAATGACTCTCATGAGTTCGAAATGCTATTTTTGGAATATCTTCAGTCTTCATTCTAATTTGATGATATCCTTAACGAAGATCCAACTTGGTAAAATAAATTTCTCCATGTAATTCATCCAATAATTCATCAATCACAGGAATGGGAAATTTATCTTTAATGGTGAGCTTATTGAGCTCCCTATAATCCGGACACATTCGCCATGATCCATCCTTCTTGTGTACCAATACTACAGGAGCAGAGAAAGAACTTTGACTAGTTTGAATTATACCCGCCTCTAACATTTCTGCAATCATACGTTCAATTTCGCTCTTTTGGAAGTAAGGATATCTATAAGGCCTGATGTTTGGAGGAACACTTCCTGGAATCAAATGAATAGCATGATCATGATCACGACTAGGTGGGAGTCCTTTGGGAGTTTCAAACACCTTGGAATGATTGTCCAAGACTTGTTGGAGATCTGCAGAAATAGATGATTTTGATGTTGGAACTTCTAGTGAGCATAATTGTACAATTACGCCTCGTTGTTCTTTCTTTAGAAGATTTGTCATGCCATTAGAGCTTATTATCCTTCCTGGCTTCCCTTCAATACCCAGTAGTTCGACTTCCTTTCCTTCTGAAAAGAATTTCAAGAAAAGTTCTTGAAAATTAAAAGCTACCGTCCACAAAGATTGTAACCATTGTACTCCTAGTACAACATCAGCACCTCCCATGGGAATGGAAAGCATTGGACTAGTCAACACATATTCCCCCATGGTTAGCTTGATGTTATGGCATTTTCCAGAGCAATTTATAGTTCCTCCATTTGCAACCATCACTTCACATTCTGGTGCTGGGTATAGGAAACAATTTAATTCCTTGGCTACCTTATAATGAATAAAATTATGGGTGCTACCTGAATCAATCAACACTATTACCTTTTTCTTCTTTATATGTCCTTCTATCTTGAGAGTTTGAGGAGTGGTAATTCCTTCCAGTGCATTACACGATATGGTCGGATTCATTTCTTCCCCTTCTATGGCTGGTTCCTGGTGTATATCCTCTTCTTGTTCATTTTTTTCTTCCTCTTCACAATCTATGTAAAATAATTTCTTCTCAGCACAATTATGACCTTTAGTGTATTTTCTATCACAACTATAGCAAAGCCCTTTTGCTCTTTTTTCTTCCAATTTTTGTGGTGTCAACCTTGTAAGTTGTGGAAATCTAGGCGTGGCAACACTTTCTTCTTTATAGAAGTGAGTGGTAGGCTTCCTTGTCACCATAATTTTACATTGTATTTTTCTTACCACCTGAATGCCTTCTCCAATGAATCAGGTTCCAAAATGTGAACTTCATGTTGGATGTTATCCTTTAAAGTGCTTATGAAGAGATCAATCCTGTGTTCCTCTGGAATATCAGTTACCCTTATATTCAATTTTTGGAAGTCCTCAATGTGCTCCCCCACTAAGCCCTTTTGTTTTAGATTTATCAATTGGCTAAAGAAGGTGTTGCTCTTTGTATCCTCATAATGTGCTATCATTTCCTCCATAAAAATTGACCAAGTGACAATTTTTTTCCGGGAGCAAAGCCATCGATACCATACAGATGTATTTTGTTCTAAATGTAAAGTTGCAATGCGTACCTTTTGTGTGTTTTGCACGTTATGGAGATCAAAATATTGCTCCATCTGTAGTATCCATGTTATAGGATCTTTTCCATCAAACTTCCTCATCTTCATTTTTGGAATATGGTGGTTCTTCCCACTAACATTAGAGTTTTTGAAATCACGATTAACATTTATTTTATTCTCATCATGATTTTCTTCTACTATATTTTCACCATTATGAAACATTTCCTGTATCAAGTTTGTCAAATGTTCCATGTCTGCTTCTAGATCATTTTTCATGTTTTCCATGTTGTCTTTCATGTCATCCATCTTAGATTCGATGCTAGCTTCCATGCCATCCATATTACCTTCCGCCTTTCTTCAAAACTTCCATTTCATTTTTTGTTTCTCTTTACTGAGCAAAATTTGGTGCAACACTCTTGTAATTTTGATAGATCATGTTGCAATTCTTCATCTTCATGAGTCATAGTAGGCCTTCTAAAAAGGTTTAATGGGTGAATTATTTTGGGCATCTTTGGAACAAAAATCACGATGTCTATTCTTCAGTAAAATGCCCTTGGAATCAATTCAAATTGATTCTTCAAACAAGACTTATGCAATTCAGAAAGAAAATACACACCTTTTTCTTGCTTTTGAGGAGCTCAATATTGAAATTAGATTATCTATATGATTGTAGCACTTCAATATTTAAATTTCGGTACCGACGTAGCGCTTTGAATTATCTTTCAAATGTCACAGGTCTGACCTGATTTGGATTCTCCAAGACAAAGTTGGAGAATAATAGCAATATGAGGGTTACAAGGGTACAATAATAACAATAAGGGGGTTACACTAACAACAATAAGGTACTATACTAGTAATATAGGGACCTAACATGTCCCTCTCATTCCAAAAAGTGTTGTCCGTAATGCTTGAGTAGCTCTGGGTGCTTCTATATAAAATTCTCATCCTCCCATGTAGAATCTTCAGTGGGTAAGTTCTTCCACTTGATGAGATACTTTGAAATTGATCAATTCCGTAGCTGTCGAGTTCTTGTTTCTATGACCTCTTCAGGTTCCAATATGATTTTTCCTTCCTCATCAAGTTCTAGCAATATTGTTTGAACTAGAATATTTTCACCTATAACCTTCTTTAAGCATGAAACATGGAAAACTTGATGCACTTGCAAAGAAGCAGTAAGCTCCGATTTGTATGCCATAGTACCAATCTTTTGCAACACCTTGTAAGGAACATAGTACTTTAGCAATAATTTATTATCCTTCTTAGCTTGCTTGAGGGACATTCGTTTGTATGGTTGTAGCCGTAAAAATACCCAATCTCCTACATCAAAAATTCTCTCGCTGCAATGTTGATCTGCTTGTTGTTTCATTCGGTTTTGTGCCAAATTCAGGTTATCCTTTAAGAGTTGGAGAACTTCTTGTTGATGCTCGATGTGATTTTCCATCAAACTTCCTCATCTTCATTTTTGGAATATGGTGGTTCTTCCCACTAACATTAGAGTTTTTGAAATCACGATTAACATTTATTTTATTCTCATCATGATTTTCTTCTACTATATTTTCACCATTATGAAACATTTCCTGTATCAAGTTTGTCAAATGTTCCATGTCTGCTTCTAGATCATTTTTCATGTTTTCCATGTTGTCTTTCATGTCATCCATCTTAGATTCGATGCTAGCTTCCATGCCATCCATATTACCTTCCACGCCTTTCTTCAAAACTTCCATTTCATTTTTTGTTTCTCTTTGCGAGAGCAAAATTTGGTGCACTTGCTCTTGTAATTTTGATAGATCATGTTGCAATTCTTCATCTTCATGAGTCATAGTAGAGCCTTCTAAAGGTTTAATGGGTGTTGAATTATTTTTATGGGGCATCTTTTGGAACCCGATACTGATATCTATTCTACAATATGCCCTTGGAATCAATTCAAATTGATTCTTCAAACAAGACTTATGCAATTCAGAAAGAAAATACACACCTTTTTCTTGCTTTTGAGGAGCTCAATATTGAAATTAGATTATCTATATGATTGTAGCACTTCAATATTTAAATTTCGATACCGATGTAGCCCTTTGAATTATCTTTCAAATGTCACAGGTCTGACCTGATTTGGATTCTCCAAGACAAAGTTGTGTCCAATCTCCCACACTAACCTAATTATGGACTGGTTCAGTAGAGAGAACTTGTACGACTTTCCACGTGTCATTGTTTCATCCTTTGGCTCTAAAATTGATAGCCAAGAAGCTATAGTCCGTGTAATTGGAACCACTTTTTACGGCACTCCAATCCGATGCTTAGAGAGAGAGTTATGAATCAATTCCCACGATCACGTCTTTGAGATGAAATTCAGGAGCCTGAAAAAGCACTACATTCCACAAATCATATCTCCAAAAATATTGTGAACCAAGCTCTAAAATTTTTTGAATATTTTCCTCAGGCTTTCACCTTCGCACCCTAAAAATTTCAGATTCTTAACCTTCGTAGAAACAAAGTTATAGTGAAAATGCCACAATGACCTGTTCAGAGCAGCGAAACCCTAGAATTCGAAGCTCTGATACCAAATGTTGTGTAACCAGCTCCAAAAATAGAAGAAAAGAGATATAAACGCCTTATAAATAAGCCACTTCAAGGGGGAAACCTCCAATACATTAAATAAATGAACAATTCTTGGATGATACAATTTACAAAACCTCCTTTCTATATATAGGAGTCCATGGGGCCATAATGTAATCCTAGTGGGCCACAATGTAATCCTAGCCGACCTAACAATAATAATTTAAGGGCACAATAATAACAATATGGGTGTTACAAGGGTACAATAATAACAATAAGGGGGTTACACTAACAACAATAAGGGACTATACTAGTAATATAGGGACCTAACAGGAGCTCTCTCTCTCTTACTCTTGGACACATAGAGTTTTATTGGATAACTTTAGCATTGGATCAAGAAAGGCAAATAAGGAAAAGAAGTGGGAAAGATCAAGCATGGAAGATTAGGATCAAGCGGGGTATACTTGAAGGTTTTGATTTTCATGTATGATTCCTTGCAAGATTTCACATGCATAGTTATGCATGTGTTGTCTTGGGTCTTTTGTTGCCAGTGGAATGAGTTTTTCTAGGTGTGACTCCAGGTATTGTGTGCCTCGGTGGGCATAAAAATCCTCGACTGGTGAATGGTGAGATATACGTTAAAGCTTCGAGATGGTTTCCCTTGATCGAGCCTAGGAATCCTTGGCTAGTGAATGGAGGGATATATGGTAAATCCTGGAGAGTGGTGTCTCAATTATGGCCTAGTGAACCCTTGATCGGACTATGGATTGAGTTAAATCCTAGAGACTAGGATATAGGAAAATTCCTTAGGGTTTAGATGGATATATGCAATGGCATCCATGATTGTTTATGGCCTAGGGATTAGGTGAAGATTGTGGTAAATATTGGGTCTATTTATAATGTGGTTTAGCCTCCAGAATTGCTGGTTACTTTTCTTGGTTTTGAGTCCCACATTCATGCTTAGAATATGACATGAGGATGACTGGCTGAAGAGAGATTTAGTTCAGCCAATATATGGTCGAGTGGAAAGTGGAAGTCGCAAACTGGGTTGGCTTTTGCATTCATTAATAAGAGTTCACTTCCTTGGTATTGTATTTTAAAATGTACTTGTTCATATGTGGCATTTATGGTTGTTATAGCCTTGCTAATTTCTATTGTTTATATGTTGGTTATGAGTACATTTTATGGCAGTGATGATGTATGGCTCTCATCATGTTTTGATTTACAAATGAATAAACAATGAATATATAACCAAATAGATGAAAATGTATCTAATGTGATAAGGCATAAATCCCTCTTAGTGATTCTTAAATAATTATGAAACCCCTATGCTCTGATTTTTTATTATAACCTGTAGAATGCATATTTGTATCATGTCTGACAAAATACTTGTCATGGCTAGTAGGGGTGAATTCAAGTGCTTATTCAATTATTTTCATTTTTATCATTGTCTTTATGTTACTTTTCATTGGCATTTATTTATGAAAATAATGAAAAATAGGAGATAAGGAACCTGGTTTTAGCACCCACCCATACTACTTCAGGTGAGACTTTGACCTGCGCAAGCGGGTCACTATCGAAAGGGCCAGTAGTATAGGTGTTTTTTGGAAAACCTTGCACACCGAAGATGGGTCAGGACCCCTCAACCCAATAAATGGTTCCGTTGCTGGGACCAGAAGAGATCTAAGAAATGGAATCAGGTAGCGGCATTAGAGATCTAGCACTGGGCTGAATGAGCCAAGGTATAGTTTTGAATAGAGAGGATTATCAGAATAGGTGAGAGTAAGATCTGTTAGAAAATTATATATAACAGAGAAATGTAACACATAAAATATGTGGAAAATACAAGCACACAAAACACATAAAACCAGAGAGATACAGATATACATGGTTCACCCATTTTGGGCTACGTCCACCCCAAACAGCCAATCCTTCCTTTCTATTATCCAGCAAAAATGAAGAGACAAAACCTACAGCAGATCCGCTGTAATATCCTCTATTCTCTCTCACAGTCTCCCTATCTGTTTCTCGCTCTGAGAATACACATACAATACACAACCGTAATACAATACCCTCATAAAAGCAAGGGGGTTTCCTTCTAGGGAAAAAAACCCTAAAATAAACATAACTTCTACCGTCAGATCATCTACCTATGAACGGCCCAAATTGACTAGAAATTACTATACTTTTACAAGGAAATTTTACATCTATTTTTAGCTTTGGGGGCGCTGCCCCAAAAACACCCCGCCAAGGGGGGGCTCCATAAAGTGGCTTCCACCCCCCCTGGACCCCCCACGACAGCGATTTATTTACGGGCGGCGTTGCCGCTCCATTTAAGGTATAGGGGTCCAATACTGTGATACAAAGTAAACAAGATAATCAGGCTCCACACCCAACAAGATCGCCCTGCCTAGATTCCATCGAGACCTACACAAAATCTGTCAGTCGTCCCGATGCTAGGCCCTCAAGGAGGTAAACCGAAGGGGCCCATGGCGGCAAACTTGAAATTGCCTACCTTTAATGGAGCAGTCAACAAGGACCTAGAATAGTTCTGGTTCGTGGCCAATTCGGTATGGACGACGCAAGGGGTGGTAAGTGATACTGTAAGAAGAGTGCAACTATCCTTGGCTTTTGAGGAAAGGGCACTGGACTGGTATATGTGGTACATATCTCAAAATAGGAGTGCAACGCTTCAAAATATTAAGGATGCCCTAAAACAACAATTTCAGAAACTGAAATCCTATTCCCAACTGGTATCGGAAGTAAAAGACTTCAAGTAGGGAGCATCTGAGACAGTCTGGGAGGCTGATCAGCGATTAAAAAAAGCAATTCGGGAAGGCGCGTTCAAGTACGATGACAAACAACACACAAAATGGTTTATCGCTATGCTCCTACCTCACTTGCGTATGGCCATGGGCCATCAGACTTTCAAATCACAATAAAAAGCCTTGGAAGCTGCCATGAAACTTGAAGGTGTGCCTAAGGATGACACAAGGGAAGGAGTAAAACAAATTTAGGAGTAGCTCGAGGTGATGCACATGGAAATACAGAGCTTACAGATGGAACGAGGGAAGGGAGTAAGCACAAACCTTTGGTGCGAGGATTGTCGGGTGGCAGGATTGCATGATACAACCCAGTGTCCATGAATGAATAGAGGTGAATCGAAACAACAATGGTGCAGGCTCTGCTGATCGATAGGACACGATGAGAAGAATTGTCGCACCTATGACTTACTAGTAGATCAGGGAACCCTCTATAGGGTACAATCTGATCCTGCCACTCCAAGATCCCCCACGAGCTTTGGTAGCTCTCCTACATGGGGTAAGGAGGGGCGGGGAGGAAGCGTTGGACGAGGATGGGGCCAACTGATCTGCTACCACTATGGAGAGGTAGGGAACTTCGCCCGGGACTACTCAAATCCTACTAGACAGACCTGTAAATATTGGCGACAGTTGGACCATGAAATCGAAGAATGCCCGATTTTGCTAACAAAGATGAAAGACAAACAATCTACTCCCACACAAAATATACAGAGAGTCAAGACGGAGCTAAAGAGCATAACGCGTAGCATGGTCACTCAGACAACAAGAGAGGAGCTTGTTGTTCAAAAGGAACCAACTCCCGGAAAGCAGGAATCACTGGGAGCCCTTGCGCAGCTGCCAGAAGAAGAAGTTGAAACCTTTTTAAGGGCATGCTTGAAGCTCCTACGTAGCCCGCAGGCAGGAGAAAGTATTCAAGTATTACTGCAGGACTATGCAACTCAACCTAGCATGATGACTGAGGTTAAGGAAGTAAACAAATTACACAAATATAAAAGGTGCACTGGGAGAGAGATGCACTTGAATGCATAGATTGGTGACTATGAGATAGATCAGGTTATTCTTGATCTTGGATCTGATGCGAATGTATTACCGAAAAAAACCTAGAAACGAATGGGGGAACCTAAATTAGACTGGTCCACCATCCAGCTGTGAATGGAAAATCAACAAAAGATCATCCCTCTGGGATGGTTGCTAAGGGTTATGGTTGATGTCACAGGAGTAAGGGTCTTGGCTGACTTTGAGGTCATAGAAATTGTGGAAGATATAGACCCCTATCCTGTACTCCTAGGGATATACTGGGCTATCGACGTAGGAGGTGTCATTAATCTAAAAAAATGTAGCATGGTGTTTGAGAAGAATGGGACACGTGTAATAGTACCACTGGATCCCGCTGAGGGTGCACGGTATACTAAACCAACATATGAGGATGAGGAGCTTGATCACATCTACAGGATGAGGAACAGGATGACCCCGCAATAGGTGGACTATTCAACTTGGAGAAAAATATGGAGTACTTTTCTGACTTATATGAAGAACATGAGAAGTGGCAGACCCGGCTACATGAGGTTTCAACTGTATGATGCCCTCGGATTGCAAGGACTCTCTACTGCATCACTTCGGAGGTAAGGGACCTTCCCCACTTTTATGAGTCTAGTACCATCCAGGACTTCATAAGGACATTAGAAGCTAGGGTTCCCAAGGATCGATGACTCTGGGCCCTCAATCTAGCGCTACACGACACACCTTCCCGATGGTGGGATACCCACAAGAAAGAATCTTCAGACTGGGAGGCGTGTCGGGATAGGATGGTGTTGCGATTCACGACCCTTACCGACGTGCGCACGAAGATATTCCTAGGCCTGGAGATCCCCGTGCACATCTGCGTATATGGACAACCAATTCGGCCGACCGAACCCTAGATGAGTGGATCCATATGTTTATACATTCCCTGGGCCCTATCCCCAGTACATGGTACTTGGATGCCGAATTACATCAGCGAACCTGCCATTGGGAGATATTAAAAGAGGACTTCCTCGGAACGTTTGGACTCATTGGGGGAACAAAAATGCTTGACGAAGCCCTGCAAGACATTGATACGTTCGTCTTTAAGAAACCTCACACCCACACTCCACCAACCATTCTGACATGGGAGGCCTAGATGCTAGACGACATAGTCAACTGTCGAACCCTGGCGATTAATGAAGAGGAAGATAACCCACGGAATATCTCTGTTCTGAAATTTGAAGGGGAATGTACCATTATCGGACCATCGCTCGTAAATTTCGATGTAACACAACCTCTTCGGCTACGCGAGGTTAATATCGGGACAGCTGAAGACCCTAAACTGGAAAAAATTGGGGACTATTGGGATGAAGGAACTGTGGGAAAAATCGCCGATCTACTAATGGAGAACCAGGACTTATTCCCTAAAAAAATTTCTGAGCTTAAAGGAATCACGGGGGACCTCAGAATTATGCACATCACTCTAGAGTTGAAGGCATGACCCATCAAACAACGGCCCTACCGGTTGAATCCTAAGTATAAACAAAAGGTCAAAGAAAAGATGGACAAAATGCTGACTGCAGGTATCGTTGAACCAATTGAACAGTCAGATTGGATCAGCCCGATGGTCGTTCAGGAGAAAAAAACAAAAAGAGAAATACGTATTTTTGTGGACCTCCAAAAACTAAACGATGCCTGTGTTCATGACCCCTTCCCTACTCCCTTCTTTGATGAAATCTTGGATAGCGTGGGTGGCCAGTAGGCCTATTTCTTCACAGATGGATTCTCGAGATACCATTAGATTAGAATTGCACCAGAAGATCACAATAAGACCACCTTTGCCACTGAATGGGGCTCCTTCCAGTACACGGTCATGCCCTTCAGTCTTAAGAATGAACTTGCTATCTTTTCAAGGGTCGTAGTGGCTGTGTTCAAGGAATTTATCCATAAGTTTTTGGAGATTTACTTAGATGACTGGATGGTGTTTGGCTTAGTAAAAGAACATATATCAAACCTACGATTAATATTGGATGCATGTCGGAAGCACCAAATCTCCCTGAATGTCAAGAAGTGCACCTTCTGCATGCCGTTCGGAATCTTTCTAGGTCATATAGTATGTCAATAGGGTGTGATGGTCGATCCCACAAAGATAGCTGTAATTGTCAATTTGGTAGCCCCTACAATAGAGAAACAACTGTGCTCCATTCTCGGTCACACAGGCTATTACAGAAAATTCATTCAAGGATAAGCCTTGATCACAGCTCCTATGGAACAACTGCTCGAGAAAGATGTCTCTTTTTCTTGGAATGATGAATGTCAGAAGAGCTTTGAATTACTCAAGGAGAAGATGATTTCTGCACCCATCCTAATATTCCCTGACCGGTCAAAATAATTCCATGGATATGTTGATGCATCAGGCATTGTCGTGGGTGTGGTCCTTACGCAGCCTGGTGAAGAAGATATTGATCATCCGGTTGCCTTTGCTAGTCAAAAAGTCTCAGGTGCTGAACAGAATTACTCGACCACTGAACGCGAAGGACTAGATATGGTGTATGCGCTACAAAAATATCGACACTACCTGCTGGGGAGACAATTTAAGATGTTTACGGACCATTCATATTTGAAATACCTGGTCAACAAGCCTGTGTTGGGGGCGGGGATTTTCCGCTAGTTGTTACTGTTCCAAGAGTATGATTTTGAGATCATCATGAAGCCTGGAAGGTTGAATGCAGGCCCAGATCATCTGTCTCGTATTGATACTAGGGAAGAACCCACTAACTTGGATGAAGGCTTCCCTGATGTGCAACTGTTTACCATTAAAATGATGGATGACCAATTCGCTAATATCATTGAGTTCCTTACTATGGGTAGGGCCCCTGCTGCATACTTGGTGCAACAAAAAAAGGAGTTGGTTACCTAAGCAACAGACTTCACTATCATCGCAGGACAATTATACAAGCTAGGTGCACATGAAATGCTCTGTAGATACGTATTAGAACATGAACGACCCACCATCCTCGTAGAAGCCCATGAGGGAGTCGTTGGCAGCCACTATGCAGGCAGGGCTATAGCTCAAAAGATTTTGAGGGCTAGCTTGAGGTGGCCTACACTGCATTAGGATTCTCACACCTATTGTATAATGTGTGATACCTGCCAACGAAATGGCCGCCCCTCACGATGCGATGATATGCCATTACAGCCCCAAATGGCCCTACAGGATTTCAATAAATGGGCCATTGACTTTATAAGACCCATTAATCCACCAGGCAAGAAAACTGGTGTGCGCTACATTATCACTGCCACTGACTATGTCACACGATGGGCTGAGGCACAGGCCATGAAGGATTATACCTCTGATACTGTTGCGCACTTCATCTTCGAGTAGATTCTAACTAGGTTTGGCTACCCAAAAATCCTAATGAGCGACAGAGGTACACATTTTGTTAACCAAACGATTCAAGATTTGAACGACAAATTCCGGATCCACCAAACCAAGATTACCTCATACCATCCCCAAGCTAATGGGGAGGTTGAAACTTTCAAAAAAAAATTGGAGCAGGCATTAACAAAGATTTGTAATGCTGATCATAGTGATCGGGATATTCGCATCCCCTCGGTCCTATGGGCTTACCAGACGTCCTGCAAAAAGCTAACCGGTAGGAAACCTTTCCGAATGGTCTATGGCAAGGAAGCCATCATGCCCATAGAATACGTTGTTTCTAGCCTGCATATTGCAGCATTCACCAATATGGCAGACTCTGATATCATAGAAGAATGCTTGGCACAACTGGTAGCATTGGAAGAAGATCGGTTTATTGCTCAGTTTCAACAACAGGTACAAAAGGCTAGAGATAAAGCCTGGCACGATCGACACATTCGCCAAAAAAAATTTGTCATAAGTGATCTTGTCTTGTTATACGATAGCCAATTTACGAAACATCCTGGCAAATTTCGACAGCACTAGCTTGGTCCCTACATAGTTCAAAAGGTGACAAATGGCGAAGCAGTCCAGTTAGCTAGCCTGCACGGTGGACTCCTCCCCGACTTTGTCAATGGAGGTTGACTCAAACTATATCAAGCTACGAATCATGGGGTCACAATAGTATAGTGACTCGGGACGAGTCACAATATTGTGTTGGGGGACTATTGGAACGGGGTCTCCTAACAAGCTATGAAACTGGTCCATTTTAGTTATTTTTTATTATATTTAATATAGCGTAGGGGTTTTAGGGTGGGTCAAAGCCCCGAATGCATTGTAAGGGGTTAAAGGGTAAACTAGGGGTCCGAAAACCATGGGTTGTAGACCATAGGATTGCTAAAGCTAGATTTTTATAAATAGAGAAGCATTTCAGATTGTAAGAGGTAGGATTTGATGAGCTATTGATGCCATCTGTTATTTAAGTGATCTGTTCGGGTTTTGGGGAATGGAATCCTGCTGGCTGTGTGCACGGAGATCCTAGTCCAGATGTGTGTGGACCCTGCTGCTGTGTGTGCAGGTTGGGAAGGGAATTGTAAGGAAAGGTTGATAGATGAATGAATATGCTAGATTATTAGATCTGAATCTATGAGTACTATTGAATGAATTGTTGGTAATTACTGTGTTATGCATTTTCTATCTTTGTGTTGCGAAGGTCTATATATTGAATGATTGGATCTATTATGCTCTGGTTTTATCAAGCTGTGAAAGTCTATGTATTGAATTGGATCTAGATCTGTTCTGTTCTGGTTATGTAATATTGTGTTGGTATTATGAAAAGCATATAATTATAGATCTAGTGCACGTGGATGTAATTGGATACCTATTTAACCCTGCACAGAGACAAGGTGATCTGAACAGAACATAGCCCTGCTTGCCTTACCCTTCCTTTCTCAGGGTGCGGAAACCTGGTTCCAGCACCCACCCATACTGCTTCGGGTGAGACTGTGACTTGCACAAGCGGGTCACTACCGGAAGGGCCAGTAGTATAGGGGTTTGTTGGCAAACCTTGCACACTGAACCTAGGTCAGGACCCCTCAAGCCAACACTATTAGGGGTGAATTCAACTGCTTATTCAAGTATTTTCATTTGTATCATTGTCTTTATGTTACTTTTCATTTCTGGAAGTTTCATGGAGTTTTGGGCAGTGGTCTGAGTCTTTCCCCTGAAAATGTGGCACATAATCTCGGGTTGTTGACATACAAATACTTGGTGAAGTCCCTAGTCACAAGCATGCCCTTGCTGTGGGAGTGACCAAAGGGTCTGAGTCGCATGGATGCCCAATTCATGGGAGCGATTAAAGATTTAATGCATTAAAATGTCAGGTTGTATAGGGGGTTGATAACTTGGAAAGGTTGGATGGCCCCTGAGGGTTCCATATCATGTGTAGAAGGTCATATTGGTCATGTTCTGTTGGTTCAACTTCATTAAATGTACATGGGGAGTTGTATCAGATCATATTAGCCTCTCACCAGATGTTTACCCAAGTAGACCGATTAGCTTAAGTAAATGTGGGAGGAGGGTGTTACAGAGTGGTATCATAGAATGGTTCACCCCTTGGACGAGATGGGTGGTGATGTGGATTTATGTAGGAACAAAAAATAATACACATATAACCATAAATACAAATATGCATCGGAAATAACACTTCATTTTATTAATATCAAATAATTGAAATTTTCTTATAGACATAATGGAAATAAACTAGCTAGGGTGCTTATCTCTGAGAAGAGATGTGGTGGCTACAGGCTGCTCAATTGAGTTAAAATGAGGCTCCATGGCCTATTTATTATTTAGAAACAATGGAAAACCCTAAACATCCAAAACCCTAACCCTAAGAGATGAAGCACCAAAACTATGGGCCCCATTTGGGTAAATTGGTGTTTCAACTTCCCGGGGACGTAAATTTGGCATACGATCTCCGTTTGACACGAACCATACCTTGTTAGAAAGATCTATCCAAGGACTACATATTTTCTATGTGAGAAACATCAGCCCATGGACCCATGTTTCTCCAGGTTTTCCCAAAAACTTTGTTTAGGGCCTCAAAACGATGCTAGAAATTTAGGACCTAAAAAACTGCTAAAAATAGTAATTTGTGCTGAAATTGAAAAAATGAAAGAGAAAATGGTGGGGCCTCAAGTGGAATAGGTGGGTGGCTACCAATATCCACCTGGATCATTCTTCCCCCCTTAGGAAGCAATGGTCCCCATTGAATTGAGTTCCTCCATGAGATGATGAAACCTCTGCTGAACTTGGTCCCTGGTGAACCACTTTCCTTGGTGCAGGAGTTGGACAACTTTGACAACCCGATACATTTGGATCTTCTGTTGGTGAGTGTTCTTGATTTGCATTCCCATGATACAATCTGTGGTGGCCTGTTCCATGCAGTTTGGGTTTAACTCTTTTGGTGTGAGTTCTTTTGTAATGTCAGAGGTGTACAACAGAGGTGGGAAGTAGGGACGAAGTCAGTATACATTGAATACTTGGTGCAGACCAAGGAATGGTGGAATACTAAGCTTGAAGGCATTTTTCCCTACATCCTTGGTGATGGTGTACGGACCATATCGAAGTGGGTGAAGCTTTTGGTGGGGTCCAGTGAGGCATTCATTCATAAAACTAGCATAATTACATTGAAAAAAATGTGATTATAACCATAAATATAAATCAAGACATTTTTTTAATATTTATATTTAATAATAACAATAATAATATACCTCCCTTCCAGTAGAGGTTGGTAAACGAGTTCATGGGGTTGGAGCTTCTGTCCAGTAGTAGTTGGAGAACGAGAGAAGGTTGCAGCCTTCTACAAGTAGATTCATGCGTATTGATATGAGTCTGCATCAGTACAATATTGTGAGTAGTTTTCCATATAATAAATATTGAAGGCAGAGACGACAACAACGGTGGTTTTCTCCCGAATTAGGTTTCCACCTTAAATCTTTGTGTTCATGTGATGCTATTGTGTGCTGATTTATTCTATTATTACTGAACTTATTTACTAGATAACTATCTGATGTGTAATTGATGGTCTGTGTTAAATATTTCTTCTGAATGTTTACCTAAATAGTAAAGTTATATGTGTATATGTTATTTTTTTTTAGGAAGTCACGTACATACGTTGGTTGTGCTAATCAAGGTTGTGTATATAAATTAGTATAGGGAGAAATAAAATTATTGTGATTATTGAAAATACTGATTCATCCCCAACCCCCCATCTCAATATTTTTCCCAACAATCGGTATCAGAGCATGTCCTTTTGAAGAAGCTTAATCGCTAGAAGGAATATCATCTAAGATAAGAAATCAAGATGGGAAAACATCTATCAGGCCTTCTCTCTTCAACAAAAACAATTTAATATTCTAAAAGACAAGGAAAAGATCCTATCTTCATTCTCTTGAAGGAGATGTTTGGGCTTTACTTGAAGGAGGTTATCAATATCCAGCTTCAGTACCAGCAGATCCAACAACAAGAAAGAACTATGAAACCAATCCAAAGGCAGTCAATGCATTATTGGGAAGTTTGACTGAATCATAATTTGTGAAATTCATGCAGTTTAATACAACAAAGGAGATGTGGGACAAAATCATTCTGAACTATGAAGGTGATGCCAAGGTAAAAGGTGCTAAACTCCAAACTCTCATAATTCAATATGAAAAACTTAGAATGAAAAATGAGGAAAGCATTGCTATTTTCTTTTTACATCTAGATGATATTGTAAATCGTATGGGAAATATGAGTGAAACCATAACTGACACTACTCTAGTAGAAAAGGTTTTAAGATATCTAACTCCCAAATTAGAGTCAAAAGTGTCTACTATTGAATAGAAGCAGGATCTACAAACTCTTACTATTTTTCAACTTCATGGGATTCTGACTGCGTGCGAAATGATGAAATGAGGTCCATCTGAAGTCAAAGAAACTATTTTTAGAGCTCCTGCAAAAGGCAAGGATATAGAAGAGCAATAAGTATAAGGGTTTGTTTCAGAAGAAGATGAGATAAATTTGGTAAAGAAAATATAACATGGCACTGGGAATTTTAGAGGTAAGCTTCCTTTCAAATGTTTTTCTTGTGGAAGAGTTGGTCATTATGCTGCTAAGTGTCCTCATAAAGATAATCATGAAAAGGGAAAGGAATTTGCAAAAGAAAATAAGAAATTTTTCATTAATAGAAAAATTTATTATAGTCATGAATATAGTGATGGTCTATCAAATAGTGAAGAAGGAGAATCTGATTGAGATATTAGATTACTCATGGAATTTGAAAAGAACACTAGCGAGACTAAAGATACATTTATAGATGCTTTAGGAGAAAATGATTTTCTTGAAGAAATCAATAAACTCAAATTACGTCTGGAAATAAATAAAATAGCCATAGATACTCTAAAGAATCAACTTATACAAAAGGAGAAGCACAATGAGAAATTAGAATGTGAAATAGTAAGTCTAAGAAAGGAAATTGAGAAAGTGAAAACCTTAAATCTTAAATTTGCTAAAGGATCTGAAACCTTAGATGAAATTATCAAGGTTCAACGCCCTCCTCTTATAAAGACGAGTCTTGGATATATCAAAGAGTATTCTCAATATTTAGCACCAAGCTATCTAAATGCAGCTAAAGCCTTCCACCAACACTTCATCACTCAACAAAATAACAAAGAAGATACCTAGCTAAAACAGAACCACTTCAATTCAAGGATGAACAATAATAGAAGTATCAATCAATAGGTAAACATTAATAGAAGGTTTCATGATTGCATAAATTTCTTCTTTAATGGATAATGTTTCTCATGTCATAACTTTGGTCATAAAGATGCTCAATGTGTTGCATACAAAACCATCATGACCACAAAAGCAAGAAAGCAAAGAAATGAGACTAGAATAAAGAAGAATACTTATAACAACTTTTTTCCTCTTCAAAACGAAATTGAATGTTTGTATTGCAATAACTTTGGACATCAAGAATCTGAATGCAAGAGAAAAATTCATCCAAAAGAGCATATACCCTCAAACTCTAAGGTATGGAAAAGGAAGGACTTACAGTTTGAAAGCTGTGGCATACCTTTATTTTCAAAAGGGGAATAAAATCAATGGTACATTGATAACGGATTCTCAAAACACATGACAGGTGATAAAAATAAACTCCTTTCATACAATGCATTAGAGAAGCAAAAGAATGATACTTTTGGAAATGAATCTCCTGCTGTCATTAAAAGAAAAGGTTCTGTTTTTATAAAAGAAAAGGTGTTTTTATAAAAGAAAAGGTGAAAGATAACAATGTTATGTATATGGATGGATTAAATCATAACTTGTTGAGTGTGAGTCAAATGTGTGATGAAGGAAATGAAGTTGTATTTACTTCTA
Organism: Pinus albicaulis; assembly: GCA_034641835.2. Classification (NCBI taxonomy): domain Eukaryota; kingdom Viridiplantae; phylum Streptophyta; class Pinopsida; order Pinales; family Pinaceae; genus Pinus; species Pinus albicaulis. The sequence continues at coordinate 2,006,208,620 of CM076578.1, forward strand.
AAGAATGTGTAGTACGTGAACTTGACACAACAAAAAACTGTAATAAAAGGAACTAGAACACTAAGCAATCTGTATAAATTGAAAGGTGGCCAAGAGAAATGTTACTTAGGTAAATCTAAAGAAAATTGGTTATGGCATAGAATATTGGGACAATTGAGCTTCTCTCAAATAAGAAAATCTAGCAGACTCAAAGCTATTCGTGATCTTCCCAAAATCACTCTGCCTAAAAGTACCATATGCAAATCATGCCAAATTGGTAAGAAAGCAGGGTGCAATTCAATGCCAAAGAAGGATTAACAAGTAAGCCTCTTGAACTTATACATACTAATCTATGTGTCCATGTAAAGAAAAAGTCACCTCGTGGAGAACAATACTATATTCTATTTATTGATGACTTCTCTAGAATGTGTTGGATCAGTTTACTGAAACATAAAGATGAAGAATTTAAAAAATTCAAGATCTTCAAAGCTTTGGTTGAAAATTAATTACATATAAAAATCAAATGTCTTAGATCTGACCGAGGAGGAGAATATATATCAGATGAATTCTTTGGATTTTTTTAACATTATGGTATAAAAAGATAGTTTTATGTAGCTAGAACTCCACAGAAAAATGGTGTGGCAGAAAGAATGAATAGAACAGTTAAAAAATACCTTCCCTTGATATTTATCTCCTTGATGAATATTCCTTGATGAATTGGTTGTTGAAGGTGTTCAGGATGCACAGGTTTAGGGGGAGCACTTGCCTTGTTGAAAAGAGTGCATTGTTGGCACTATGTTGGTTGTTGTTATGATCTCCTGTTTGAGATTCTTTGGTTATTCAATGCCATATCTATTATTTGATGAAAAGGTCATGTTGAGACCTATGATGTAATTTGTCATATTCAGACATGTAAGTACTTGTTCAAAATTTGTAAACCCACTTGGTTGGGTAATTGAGTCAATATGTAAATCCTCTTGGTAGGATCCTTGGTGTATTTTTGATGTCCTTGGTGATAGGAAAGGCCATACTCTAGTGAGTTAAAGAGTCTGTCCGCATGTGCTCAGGGGGAGTAATTGATTCACCCTTTGTCCTCGGTGTCAAAGGGGGAGGGTTTTTGGGGTTCGATTAATGTTTATATATCTACAGACTATGGTGATCCATATCCATCATAGTTGCCATCAATTCCAAAGGGGGAGATTATTGGCAATATGATTGTTATGGTTGCATATATTGCCCTTGATGAAAACTTTCTAGAAAAATAATGCAGTATATGTCTTCAGAGAAGCACAAAGGTCTTACAGAAAGAATATGTAAAGTCCAACAGAAGATGGTTCATATTCATAATTAAAGGTTCTATACGTGGGTTAGTATAGACCAAGTCATGTATACATGTGGAGAATAATGATCCAAGTCATGTATGCCTTTTGCACTCTAAAAATATAATACCAAGGGGCATTACCCTGGTTTTAGCCTACAATATTGAGCGCGGTGTCATCTATTTGATTCCGTCCAAGAATACCATCAGAAATTTTGTGGTTTTGGCTCATGTATTGATAAAGGCTAAACCCATATAAGGATAAGAAGATCATTTTGAAAGGTGTGCACATGTAAAGGGTTATTACTGAATACTTCTATCTAAATTATATCTGGGTGGGATGTACTCTATCTTATTGGTAAATCTGAATCTATGATGCACCCTTGGATATAATAATGGATCAGGATCTCTAGACCTGAAATGACTATGTACTTTCATGATATATTTATGAGATGTATGGATATGTGACCTGGCGCATGTTTACTGAAGTGAAGTGAAGAAATCTGGGTAAGTGTATAGATATGAATCTTTCTACAGTAATAATATTTTAAGATCTATACGCTAGTTCGTCTCAGTGAAAGCCTGTATGGAAGTCATGGTTTTCTGAAGCTTGCTGGAGAGGATACCTATTTAATGCTGCTATATTTATGTTGTTTGTCAATGAAGTCTTCATGTAGATATTGGTTGTTTGAATATTGTATATACTGATAAGTTGAATATGCACAAATATGATCAACGAGTGATTAAATATGAATAATGATGCTGATTGAATAAGGGTTCTGCAAATTTGAAAATATATCCGATTGAAAGGCTCAGATTTGGTTCTGAGACTATTCATATTATAGAAATTTAGTATTCTTAGATCTATACACAAGTTTGTGTGAAGGAAATCACGTATACACGCGGGTTCAGTAAAGTGAAGTAGCGTATACATTTTAAGATAATGAATGATGAGGATTGAGATTAATTCTGCATGCTAATTCTGAAATCTGGTTTATTCACTACAAGGAAAAGACCCTCTAGAGGAGGTTATAAAGGAGGTTTTTAGTGTTATAAAATTGGCCAAAATTTTCAAAAAAACATTTTCTACAACATCCATTTATGGCTATGGAGGTTTTGGTGGAGCTTTTAATGGAAATTCAACACAACTAAAAAAATGGGTGGTCAGAGTTTATTACGGATGTTTTTTTCATTGGTGTGCTACTCTGGATTTAATGCACTGGTGCGTACATGAAGATGGCACCCCGGGGTGGTCTCATTCGAACGCACCAGGACGTTTAGGTGTAAAACCACACCGGGTGTAGTGTTGGTCATACAACGCATGGGGCCATTCTAATTGGCCTTGGGATTTGTGCAGTGCCCATAGGTTGTATCAACGCACTGGTGTGTATACTTATATAAATGTACCGGTGCAACGTATAACAGAAAGGAACTGAGATTTATAATTGGTATCGGTATTCGTATAGTGCCTATTGATTGTAAAAAGGCGTCGGTGCTTATAGATACATAAACGGCTTGGTTCGCAGTATCACACAAATGCACCGATATTTATAACTGGTATCGGTATTTGTGCAGTGCCCATAGATCGTACAACGACATTGGTGCATATAGACACATAAACGCACCAATTGGAAATTACTGCCACGCATCGGTTTTCATTTTGTTTTTTTAGAAACATCGACCTATGACAGTCCAATTATTGTGATTGTTTTAAATTCATTATCAATCAAAAGTCGACACATCTTATAACAATATTCATATTAATTACATTTTTATTAGTGCATTTGAATGTGATTTTTGGATTAATTTTTTATATCATATCATAATTATTATGGTTTTTTAAAATTCATTATTCATCAAAAGTCGACACATATATATCTTATAACAATATTCATATGAATCAAATTTTTATTAGTGCATTTGAGAACGACAATGGATAATGCAATAGCGAAAATGGAGAACGCAATAGAATAAATTAAAATGTATTTTTTGATGCCTTATCACATTAGATACATTTTCATCTATTTGGTCATATATTCATTGTTCATTCATTTATAAACCAAAACATGATGAGAGCCATACATATAGAAAGGAACTCGAGTAATTATCCCTTGGTTAACTCTCTTCCAGGTACCAATGAATTATGAAAGAATTCCTTCTCTATATATTGGAACTTGGAACTAGTGGTTTTTTATTTATTTATGACTCTTTTGTTGAAAGTACTACTTATGATTTGTTGGCATGTAGCATGATTTTATCAACTACCGGGTAACTATAGATTTTTTTACTTTTTTTAACTTATAGGTGTCAATTCATATTTCCAAATTTCTTTATTTTTTCTCTAAATTCAAAATTGGGTTAATATTCCATTTTTATGACTCATTCATCATTGATGGTTCTCTCAAAAATAATATCTCAAATTAATTAATTAGTTTAAATTAATTTATTCTCACTTTTTTCTAATTGTTAACACCTTTTCTAAGTGTATTTTTTCTTCCTAATAAATGAGATGTCTTGTACATGTATGATGTAATATTTAAATAATTTATTCTAATTCATTATATAAGTTCTCTCAAGTTTATTATTAACTTAATACCTTAGATATTTTTATTTCTAATTGCTTAGCGTATTATTAAATTACCAAATCATTAAGTATTTATATAGTTAGTTAATACATTCAGTCTAAGTTTAAATTAAATATTCATTTTTTTTAGATATCGAGGGTTTCAATTCATCTATGTTATTCAAGAATTACCTCTCGTATTTTGAAGAACCCAAAATTACTTTTCCTTTAACTACCTAGGAATAGTTTAGGGATACATCAATGCAATAACAGATACAAGTACTAACCCCAGGTTTCCCTTGTTGATAGACTAATGGCGGCTAAGGTTTAAAGTGTTGATATTAATATGTGTCCCTCAATTTTATCTTGTTATTGACTAAGTTTGTAGTTCAACCCTAATGGAATCTTGTAATTTCAATGCTAAAATCCACAACGGAACAAGAAATGTTTGTTTGCTCCTATAAAAGTAAAATAATTTGCTATATAGAACCCCATTACTCACATGTCGGTCATATGGAAATCTAGAATCATGTTTATGCATTTATTATTCAAATCATTAGTACTTTAAGAGCATATGAAATAATAATAATTCAAAATCAAATTTAAAATACTCACCAATCAAACCGTAATATCTACTCAGTAATGTTTGTTTGCTGCTATAAAAGAAAAATAATTTGCTATATACAAGCCCATTACTCACATGTGAGTCATATGGAAATCTAGAATCATGTTTATGCATTCATTATTCAAATCATTAGTACTTAAGAGAATATTAAATAATAATAATTCAAATTCAAATTTAAAATACTCACTAATCAAACCATACAGTCAAGATATCAATAAAAAACATATAATCTAGAATAAAAACATATAATTTAAAATAATTAATTATTATAAAAATTTCTGCATAATAGGTTTTTATGCTAAAGAGTTTCTAATTTTTTTATGAGAGATCAATAGAATCAGATATTGGTTTTTAGTGAGCTTAACTCTAAGAATGTCAAAGAGAATTGACCTTGTGACCTCTCATTACTAAGACACTTTAATGATGAGAACTTGACCAATTGAGTTAACCCTTGGCAATAGTATGTAAATTAATATTATAATATATAGTATTCATTACTATAATATATATTTAATTTTTGTTTTTATTGTTATTATTATTACTTTTTTCTTATATTAATGATATTGTTTTTCTAGTAAAAAAAATTAAGGTGTTTTTTGTAGACAATTAAAAATTTGCAAGGATTTATTTTATTTTATTTTTCAAGTGTTTGATTTTTAACACTAAAAAAACAAAAGTATAGATAATTAAGTTCATTAATATTTTTTATGATATTTTCATACAATTAAAAAATTAAAAATAAATAATAATAATAATAATAATAATAATAATAGTAAAATAAATATATTCCTTTTACCCTTAATAAGTCTTTACTTTACAATTGATTTCAACCAATATTATTTTAATAATAATTTATATCCCTTATCCCCTGATTATTAATTTTTAATTTAATAATATTCATCCTTGTAGTCATTACTCTTGTTTATATTCTGTGGCTATTTATAAATTTGATCAACTCATATGCTTACCATCTATTATATTATTGGTCCTTGATGATGGGTAGAGTGTCTACTCGAAATGTCAGACAGGGAAAAATCCTACACACTTTATATCTGAAAGATTCAAATACTACTTTCATACATGACAACAATAAATTGGAGGAAGTTCCTTCATAGAAATATCTTGCAATCAATATATACCACCAGCTAGACTAGAATTATGGAAATGAGAAAAGGAAAAATGAAGGGTGGAAATATTATTTTGAGTGTGACAACAATTCTAAATAAATATAATTTTGTATTCTGGATAAGAATAAATTCCTCTTTGACACTTTCACTGCTACTTTTATTTTATATGTATGAAATATTTTAGGATGTAGTATCTCCATGGATTCCTGGAGGAAGATAGAACAATTAAAAACAAGAAAATATTATCTATTATCTCAATATTATAGGGAATATATCTTATCCTATACTTGTGATAGGGATTTCTCCCATTTACAACATATTTATGACTAGATACCTAATGTATTAGAATAAGTTAAACAACTTGGAACACAAGAGGCTTCTTAAAATCACTTGAAAATATATCAAAAGAAACCCTTTCTTATTTGAGGATGTCATAAGGATTCCTACTATTATAATGGTGAGATCATTTTTCAAAAATCGGATAATATTAATCATTTTTAAAAGAAAATGTAGTGCTATAAATAGTTAGAGGAAAGAATTAAAAAAAAAAGATATTATAAAGAGGTTATCATCTCTAGTATAGAACATTAAAAGTATATGTTTGTTCTAATGACTCTAAAAAAGAAAATTAACCATGTTAAAATATGAAATTATTCTCATGAGCTCTATAATGGGAATGGACATTAGTCAATTCCTCTTTCTTGGCCCCTTCCTATCGACGCGATTGACCTACAAGCCGAATTCCATTATGCAAGTTGCATCTTGACCAAAACAATTAGACCATAGGGAAGAAGAGAGTGGATTGGGTTGAATAGTCTAAGGACCATGCAAGAAAAGGAGCAGGGGCTAACCCAAATAAATATCTCGATAACCAACCATAAGGGGATAATTATCCCAATTTCTCTCATTCACCGCATATCCTTCTAACACCAACCCAAATACCTATAGAAGGCCCTTGAAATCACTTGTTAGATATCTAATTATGCACCAGATAAAGACACATAGTATGACACCCCTATTAGATTCAAGCAACAACACCAAATACAATCCTATAATATTCCCATATTTGGGAAATTGTATGCCACCTACTCAGATACATATCAACAAAGTAGTAGGAGGACCAAACCAACTACAACACACCAACATTAGGTGGTTCAAAACATTGACCTAATTCTAAAGATGTGATTAATCCAAAAGACATTTATCTACAAATGAACTAGTAGATAGGGGAATCCACCACCAAAGCCTCATATAACTACTCCCACTCTAACCATTTCACCGACCTCAAGCTATATAGTTACAAAAAAACTCTCAAAATATCCATGCAATAACTATAACAAGCATGTGAAGAAATTATAACCTCTGAAACATAAGAAGAAGAAAAAAATCATATTTCATTACTAGAAAATGGAAACAAAAATTTATACCTATCATATTCAACAAAGAAAAGGGCGTGATTCTACTATAAATTCTAGAATGAAGGGGTAGTGAACATAAGGAAAAACATACAAGTTTCCATCCTACCTAGTTTCCCCTCGAACACTACTATATTTTAGCTAATCATTATAGGAAATTTTAAAAGATCGATATTTGGAGTCCTCTATATAAAATAGATACCACTATGCTTGTTGATATTACATCTATGCATTAATCTGTATTCCATGTGTCTATGAATCCCATGAATATATAGAATATTCAATCCTAAACATACCTCATAGATAAACTTAACCCAAATTGAGAGTAGAGAGTGGAAAGATGGAATGTTGGGAATATTCCAAGGGTTCATATGTCACAGAATATTAGCGTATTAATGTTAAGGATATTTTGAACCATTAATACACTCGCCATTTTGAAGCTTCTAATATGGATTTGATTTTCAATAATTGAAATAAGAGAATTTCGCCTTGAAATTCTCATCGAGTAAAATTTTTTACGCCTTAACGTCAAGATACAAAATACAAATCCTTGATTACATGTACATGACTGTTGTGGATCATTTGCAACATCATTTTATTTTCAATTTTGAAAATGCAAAAAAAAATATAGAAAATTGTTTAAAATATGTTAAAGTATTAAAGTTCATATACTTTAGCATAAAAACATTTATGCTCGATTATATTAAATTTAAAAGTTTAAATACTTTTAGGCTTTATGAAAGCAGGTCCCAGATTAATGTTTAAATGTCGATTATTTCATAGAGAGGGATGCAATGATTATTGAAAACTGTGAAAAATACTCAACCCACGGGCACTTCTAGTGCACGAGTTAAAAAGGAGAGTGCCTCCGCAGTTGACTGTGTTGACTGCGGGAGTAACTTAGATGAGCAGCGGAGATTGATTGTGGAGGCACAAGCCTAACAAATCCTCCATACCTCGAGACCTCCCAGTGATGTAAGATGCTGAGTTGGTTATATTTTTCTTCCACATCAAGAGTTCGTAACGGTCCGTTGGCATGTCTTGTCAGCATTTAAGTCCAAAACCACACCACCTATTTAAATGAAATTTTCATTCTTCTCAAATTCATTTTCGATCGAAGTTGGTTTTTGAAATTTTTCTGTGTTGCGTTCATTTCAGTTTTCTGCCACCCTGTCAAGAATTGGTCACCCTATGAGTCATCCACCATCCAAACGCTAAAATATCGCTAAGCACTCATCCCTATCAGGTTCTACTAGTCATATCTCGCTCATGGATACTGAAAGAGATTTCCATGATACAGATTGTTCCCTAGACCACCTTTCTTTTTATCAGCAAGTCCTCTTAAATGATAAGGCTTCCCCAATTTATACCATCATGAAAAAAGTTGGTGTGATGTCTAAATGTATCCCTAAAACCCATATTTTTCCTGAATTCATATATTGGTTAGTATCGGTTATGTACCCTGGGAAATGTTTCATGATGAATTGCCAAGGGGAGAATATTCTGCAAATGTCTACCCAGTTAATTCGCCAAGCCCTTTGTTACCCTGAATCTGAGTCATATGTCCAATTTTTTAATGATTCTTTGATAGCGTATTATGACAGCCTCGCAAGTCAATATTTTAATGAATTCATTCATTTTCTGAAGCCCAACACGTAGTAGTTTCAGCCGGAAAGTAAAGAGTTCCCTATGGAGATTTTTGATATTGTCAAGCCATTGCTGAGCAGCATTGCAAAGATTCTGGGAAAAGAAAATGAAAATACAGTGGATAAATCAATCTTTTGGATGTTCGCCATGATGATGAAGCCAAGAATGGTGCTCGATATTTCATCCTATTCGCAAGAAGTTGTTAACTCACAACTCATGAGCTTATCACTGATAGGTTCATTCAGGTTTCCCTTACTTATTGTTTACTTATTCTTATATAAAAATGTAGAGGAATTCATGCATCTGGGTCTGAAAATTATGGATATGAATAAGAGGAGGAAATCAGTAGTATTTTGGATAGATATAGTGAGAAAGGAGAAAAATGAAGTTTGTCTATTTGATTTTGCTGGTTATTTCATGTCAATTGCATATAAAGTTTTGAATGGAATTCCTCCCCCCTATTTTTTACCCAAAGCTCAGGAATTCTTGCACTTGGGGGCAAATTGTAAATTTGGTGACTGGTTTGTTTTTGAGGATTATTCTAAAATTAGACTTTATGGAGCAAGTGTTGAACCTTATAGGCTTCCATTATTTGTGTCTATGAGATTATTTGCTCTGGAGTTTATTAGGAAAATTCTAAATGTTGATAATTTTCACTTTGTGCCTATGAAAAAGGGGCATATGTTCAAATTCACTGGATGAGGAGCAGAGAGTTGAGAAGAGAGAAAAATTCACTGAAGATTGTGCAAATATTCAACCTAGTTTTTCATTACAATTGGGAGAGGAACAAAATGTTCCTACTTCACCCAGGAGATAAGAGAGTAGTCAGGAACAAGTGCCTCTTATTAAGCAAATGTTTGCCCAAATTTCAGAAAGAAACCAGAAGATGAAGGCAAGCATGGAGGCTCAAGTTGAGCACCAGATAGCTCCATATCAAGCAAGACTTTAACTGTAATGGATCCTAAAAAAGATCGATTCAAAATTTCCCTTTCACATCCTTCTGATATGTCAATTGGTTCTTCTAACAATTTCAATACTGTGAATTTGACTATAGATGTGAAGAAAATCCCATTGTTGGACAAGATGAATCTACACATGAAAACAGGTCAGTTGATTGTGAATGACCTAAAAAAACTAATGCAATGGTAATAAAGGAAGAGAGTATGCTTGGAAAAGTGATAAAGAAGTTAAAGTTAGAGAAAGCGAACTCTAGGGCTTTAACAATCCAAAGTGAGGAGTTGAAGAAAATCACAGTGAATGTTGGAGTAGATCCTAATGACTGGACTGCTGTGCAAAAGCTTTTGCAAAGTGATGAATCAGAAATATTTGCATTAAAGAAAAAATTGAAATTGTCTACAGGAGAACACTCCATGGCAGTAGAAGTTGCAGAGGTGGAAAATGAGAAATTAAAAATTCTTCAACAACTCATGCAAAAGGAGGAAGAAGTCTCAAAATTAAAGCAAACTGCACTGTCACTACAAAATCATATTGATAATCATTCTTGTAATTTTGTTTTTTGTTAAGCCCCTATATTAATAGTGTAGCTCCTTATTATGTTAGTGTAGCCCCACTTATTGTTATTTTTGTACCCTTTTAACCCCCATTTTGTTATTATTGTGCCCTTAAATTATTATTGTTAGGTCGGCTAGGATTACATTGTGGCCCACTAGGATTACATTATGGCCCCATGGACTCCTATATATAGAAAGGAGGTTTTGTTCATTTGTATCATCCAAGAATTGTTCATTTATGTAATGTATTGGAGGTTTCCCCCTCAAAGTGGCTTATTTCTAAGGCGTTGATCTCTCTTTTTTTCTATTTTTGGAGCTGGTTACACAACATTTGGTATCAAAGCTTTGGATTCTAGGGTTTCGCTGCTCCAAACAGCTCAACGTGGAATTTTCGCTATAAATGTTTTTCTACGAAGTTTTAGAAGCTGAAATTTTTAGGGTGTGAAGCTGAAATCCTGAGGAATATTGTCTAAAAATTTCAGAGCTTGGTTCACAACATTTTCGGAGATATGATCTGTGGAAGTTAGGTCTTTTTCAGGCTCCTAAACATGTCATCGTGGCATTTTCGCTATAAATTTTTTTATACGAAGGTTCAGAATCTGAAATTCATATGGTGCGAAGCTGAAATCTTGAGGAAATGTTTCAAAAAATTTCAGAGCTTGGTTCGCAATATTTTTGGAGATATGAGCTATGGAAGGTAGTACTTTTTCAGGCTTCTGAATTTCATCTCAACGAGGTGATCGTGCGAAAATTTCAATAACTCTCTCTCTGGGCATCAAATTTGAGTGCTGTAAAAAGTGGTTGTAATTAAACAGACTATAGTTTCTTGGCTATCAATTTTAGAGACAAAGGATGAAGCAGTGACACGTGACAAGTCCTACAAGTTTACTCTACTGAACCAGTCCAGAATTAGGTCATTGTGGGAGATTGGACACAAATTTGTCTTGGAGAATCCAAATCAGGTCAGACCTATGGCATTTGAAAGATAATTCAGAGGGATACATAGATGCCAAAATTCAAATATTGAAGTGCTGCAATCATAGAGATAATCCAATTTCAATATCGAGCTACTCAAAAGCAAGAAAAAGGTGTGTATATTTATTTCTTTCCAAATTGCATAAGTCTTCTTTGAAGAATCAATTTGAATTGATTCCAAGGGCATATGGAAGAATTTTTATCAGTAATGGGTTATATTATGCATCCAAAAAATAATTCCATACCCATTATGCCCTCATAAAGCTATACTATGACGCATGAAGAGGAAGAATTGCAATATGAGATATCAAAATTACGGTACCAAGTGCAATAATTTTCAATCTTACGAAGAGAAACTGAAGATGACATAGATGGTTTAAAATAAAAAATGAAGGCTAATTTGGATGGTTTGAAGGATCAAATAAAATCTAATATGGATGATAAAGTAGTGGAATATCACATCAAGCATCAGCAACAAGTTCTCCAAATCTCAAAGGATAACCTAACTTTGGTGCAAAAACAAATGAAACAACCAGAAGATCAACATCACATCGAAAGAAGTTTTGAAGGAGCCACAGAAATAAGAACGCGACAAGTACAATCAATTTCAGATTATCTCAGCAAGTGGAAGAACTTCCCTGTAGAAGATTCCACATGGGAGGATGAGAATTTTATACAGAAGCATCAAGAAATAATCAAGCGTTTAGGACAACACTTGTTTGAAGGAGAGGGGCATGTTAAGCTCCTATATTAATAGTCTAGTCCCTTATTACGATAGTCTAACCCCACTTATTGTTATTTTTGTACCCCTGTAAGCCCCATATTATTATTATTGTGCCCTTACATTATTATCGTTAGGTCGGCTAGTATTACATTGTGGCCCACTAGGATTACATTATGGTCCCATGGACTCCTATATATAGAAAGGAGGTTTTGTAAATTATATCATCGAAGAATTGTTCATTTATGTAATGTATTGGAGGTTTCCCCCTCGAAGTGGCTTATTTCTAAGGCGTTGATATCTCTTTTCTTCTATTTTTGGAGCTGGTTACACAACATTTTGGGCATGTTAAGTCCCTATATTAATAGTGTAGCCCTACTTATCGTTATTGTTGTACCCTTGTAACCCCCATTTTGTTATTATTGTGCCCTTAAATTATTATTGTTAGGTCGGCTAGGATTACATTGTGGCCCACTAGGATTACATTATGGCTCCATGGACTCCTATATATAGAAAGGAGGTTTTGTAAATTGTATCATCCAAGAATTGTTCATTTATGTAATGTATTGGAGGTTGCCCCCTCGAAGTGGCTTATTTCTAAGGCGTGGATATCTCTTTTCTTCTATTTTTGGAGCTGGTTACACAACATTTGGTATCGGAGCTTGGGATTCTAGGGTTTCGCTGCTCCAAACAGGTCATCGTGGCATTTTCGCTATAACTTTTTTTCTACGAAGTTTCAGAAGCTGAAATTTTTAGGGTGCGAAGCTGAAATCCTGAGGAAGATTGGCTAAAAATTTCAGATCTTGGTTCGCAATATTTGCGGAGATATCATACGCCAAATTTTATGTCATTTTTGAGGGCTCCTAAAAAAGGTGTGGCAGGTGCACTATAACTTTTTTATGAAGGTTCAAACTCTAAAACTCATATGGTACGAAGCTGAAATCACAAGGAAATTTTTTCAAAAATTTCAGAGCTTGGTTCACAATAATTTTGGAGATATGATCTGTGGAAGGTAGTGCTTTTTTAGGCTCCTGAATTTCATCTCAAAGAGGTGATCGTGGGAAAAGTTCAATAACTCTCTCTCTGGGCATCGGATTGGAGTGCCGTAAAAATTCGTTACAAGTACACAGACTGTAGTTTCTTGGCTATAAATTTCAGAGACAAAGGACGAAACAGTGACACGTGGCAAGTCGTACAAGTTTGCATTACTGAACTAGTCCATAATTAGGTCATTGTGGGAGATTAGACACAACTTTGTCTTGGAGAATCCAAATCAGGTCAGACCTGTGGCATTCGAAAAAAAATTTAGAGGGATACATCGTTTTTTGAAATTTAGATATTGAAGTGCTGCAATCACAGAGATAATCCAATTTCAATATTGAGATCCTCAAAAGTAAGAAAATGGTGTGTATTTTTTTCCGAATTGCATAAGTCTTATTTGAAAAAAATTAGTTTGAATTTATTCCAAGGGTATACTTTAGAATTTTTATTAGTATTGGGTTCTATAATGCCTCCAAAAAATAATTCCATACCCATTCAGCCCTCAAAAAAATATACTATGATGCATGAAGAGGAAGAATTGCAGTATGAGATATCAAAATTACGGTACCAAGTGCAACAAATTTCAATCTTACGAAGAGCAACCGAAGATAACATAGATGGTTTAAAAGCAAAAATGGAGGCTAATTTGGATGGTTAGAAGGATCAAATAATAGCTAATATGGATGATAAATTAGTGGAATATCACATCGAGCATCAACAACAAGTTCTCCAACTCTCAAAATATAACCCAACGTTGGTGCAGAATGTAATGAAACAACAAGAAGATCAACATCACATCGAAAGAAGTTATGAAGTAGTCATAGAAACAAGAAATTGACAAGTACGATCAATTTCCGAGTATCTCAGCAAGTGGAAGAACTTTCCTGTAGAAGATTCCACATGAGAGGATGAGAATTTTATACAGAAGCATCAAGAAATAATCAAGCGTTGAGGACAACACTTGTTTGAAGGAGAGGGGCATGTTAAGTCCCTATATTAATAGTGTAGCCCCTTATTATGTTATTGTAGCCCCCATTATTTTTATTATTGTACCCCTGTAACCCCCATATTTTTATTATTGTGCCCTTACATTAGTATTGTTAGGTCGGCTAGGATTACATCGTGGCCCCACTAGGATTATATTGTGGCCCCATGGACTCTTATATATAGAAGGAGGTTTTTTTCATTTGTATCATCCAAGAATTGTTCATTTATGTAATGTATTGGAGGTTTCCCCCTTGAAGTGGCTTATTTCTAAGGCGTTGATCTCTCTTTTCTTCTATTTTTGGAGCTGGTCACACAACATTTTTCCATCAAGTAGTGAAGATCCACAAGCACAAATTTCTCATTTGACTACTGAATTGCAGATGGCAGAAAGAGATCGGAAAAAGGCACAAACATATTTATAAACTGCAACAAATATTATTCAAGTTACAGAAAGTGAAGCCAGTAAGTACAAAATGGACAGCCAAAATGTTGATGCTGAGATCAAAAGTCTCAAAGAAAAGTTGAAAGGAAATATATCTTTAATATAGGCTAAGGATATCATTTGGAATGATATCATTGCAGAAATGAAATCAATTTTCAATCTTCTAATTGTGGTTGCAGAGGAAAGAAGTCTCATCAGAGATTGTGAAGAATAGGGTCATGACAGATAAGTAGAAGAAAATTAATAGGGCCATTTGGGAAAAGAGATTCATTGATTCCAAAACAAACCAAGAATTGGCAGAAAATGAAATTAAAGATAGAATTTTGTATGTAGTGGAGATCCATAAGATGATAGTCAAGAATGATTACAGAAGGTCTACAGAAAAGAAATTGATTGAGCTTAAAGAAGCAGTAAGTCAGTTTGATAAGTTATTTGACAAAATAACAAGAGCAAGTTTGCATCATGTTGGGGCCTTGGAGGAAGTATTTTGTCTTGGGATTCTTATGAACCATTACTGGTGCTGGAAAAAATTAAGGTAGACAATAAACATGTCAAGACTCGGGTTCTTAAAGGAGCAATAGTAGTCAACTTCCTTCAAAGACATTTTCAGCTGCTATGGTTGGTAAAAAATTTATTTGCAGAAAAACCATATTTTAGCAAAATGACTACTTTCAGATTAGAGTATCATAGGCTGGTACATTCATCCAGGACAAAAATTGAGATATGGAAGAAATGCAAAGCTTGGATGACATATTTGCTAAAGGATCC
This sequence comes from Pinus albicaulis, assembly GCA_034641835.2. NCBI lineage: Eukaryota > Viridiplantae > Streptophyta > Pinopsida > Pinales > Pinaceae > Pinus > Pinus albicaulis. The sequence goes on from CM076578.1 coordinate 2,006,223,739, forward strand.
CTTGACTTCGAAGAATGACAAATCAGCCGATCCAGGAAATGTAACAACATCATCGTGAATTCACATTCAACATATAGATTAGGATGTTAATTTTTATGTTATTTTACTCTTTTAAAGACAATGCAATTGTAATAAGACATTTTGAGGGCATGTAATAGATAGCCTACGAATTCCTAAGTAGTTGAGGTATTTAGGATCAGTTACAACAGTTTCAAACTGCTTTTTATTGTATTTAATGTAATATTCAAGGGGAAAAAAGGTTTCGAGTTTTTGGACCTTCATACTGCAATTTTTGTACTTAGAGATTTCAAAGGGCTAATCAATGAAAAGCAAGTTTCTAGCATTTGTTAATGTTGATATGTCTTCAAGTTTACATTATGTGTTTTCTATCTTTGAATAAGATGAAGTAATGAGCTGCAGGTCTATTTTTACTTATGTAAGCAAGAGTTAAAATCCTTAATAAGTGCTCCTTCGTTTTAATTGTTTCCTTCTGTAAGGTCCCACCTTACCCACCATCAATAAGATAGAGAAGTATATGTGACATAATCACTAATACTCATTTGATCAAAATCCTAAAGAATTAGTCATTGTAAAATTGTTTCCAAAACAAGCCCTTTTTTTATGAAAGATTTAGATAATACAAGAAACAACTGTCTTATTCTCTATTCGTACTTCACAAAATAATTAAATTCATTTTCACATTCATACCAAAAACTTGTAGACATAGGAAGATACACCCATTAAATAGTTTTTTTATCAGCTATAGTAACACTAACAATTTGTATGCACAAAAGCTACGACCATTCAAGACTTTTGACAGTTTGTGAGACCACCACTCTCTACAGTTCATTTATTTTATTTTCAAGCAGCAACACTTGTTGAATTTCTAAGATTGTATTCTAGACTTGTTTATCTGTAAAATTCGAAGTGAAACTTTAAATTTTGGCATCTTAAAACAGGGACTAAATAATCTTATTGTTTCATCAAAGACTCAAAAACAGGCGCACATAACTCACAACAACAAACTGCAAAATCACCCAGATTTCTGATTTGGGTTCTGAAAAGTTTTTTTTTTTGGAATCAAATCAGGGGTTACAGGTCCATTAGGCACGGATACCCCCTGATGTTGGGTTGAATCAAATTCAAAATTCCCAGGTATGTGATTCTTGAAAACAACAAAAATTTATAGCCTAAATGTTTCATTTATGTCTTTTATCAAACATATGGAATGAAAACTTACAACTACATCTCTACATGAGGAAAAACAACCCAGAGTTATTCTACTAAGATATTCTCATTGAATTCACACATTTCTAAATCCACGACATGAGTTCTTGAAACATTTTACCACCCACAAGCTAATTCATTTGACATGATTTGACAAGCTTATTTCACCAATTGCTACAATTTGACAAACACATGGTAGCCTTGACTGCTATAGCCATTAAGGATTTATCTCAAAATTCTAATAGTACTATTACAACAACCTGAATAACAAAATATTGAATTATTGATAAGAATATGAAACATAAGCCATAACTGGAATTTATCTCAAGCTTACCTCAAACATTTGATCTTCCAAACCATATTTTATTTTCCATTATTTTTGCATTTTCTTTTAAGGGTTGGTTCTGTAATTCCTCCAGGCATATTTTCGGTACATGTCCATTTTATTACTTCTGATGTAAGTTGCAAGTTAGCACTTATTCATGCATAAATAAATTGATAACATTACTCATTCATGGATTTTGTCAAACACTTTGCAAACTATCCTAAAACCATTTCTAAAACATGCATCTAATTACATGAAACAAAACCATAAATCGTGAAATACTTACCCAAGTCCTATGGAATTTATTTATTGCAATTACCTTCAACAATGTTTGGATTTCCTTTCTCAAATGATGTAGAGATATTCAGCTCCGATCATTGAGAATATGATCCACCCTTGATCCCTTAACCAACTCATTTGAGCCATCCAGTTTTCCTCACAAATATATCCAGGAAGAACTTCTTCCCCTGGAACCCCCGAGTTGCAAAAGCTCAGAATCAGTACCACAATATAATAGTAGAGAGAGAGAGATGCAAGGAAACCTAAGGAAGATAGTTTTCACTTCCTCTAAATACCACTCATGTTCAACCTCAATAGATACTTAGTAGATTAGTAAGAAATTCAGATTTGTTTTGGAAGCAATTGGATACTCTCCATATCTCTCCCTCTCACAATATTCCTCAAGTCTCTTCCACTTTTGGCATCACCCTCCCTCCCCCAAAATGAGAATACATGAGACTCATATATAGGAGGAGCAATAAATTCTTGTCATAAAGGAGAAGTAATATGCATGCATTGTATTCCATTTAGAGGAGTGTAACTTATGCCATTAAGGAGAGGTATGCATGCCTTATTTAAGGAGAGTGTAACATATGCATTAAAGTGCATGTAAGAGGAATATTTTATGACATATATTTAATGAGTGTAAGAGGAATACACCATTCCTTGATGAGTGCATAAAAGAGAGTGTAATGTAATATTTAAAATATAGAGAGTTACATAGAGCCATGAGAGTCATGAAGGAGAGAGGTGTGAAGTGATTAAGGAGATATAATTCCCTTTTAATAATAATATCATAGTCTCATAAAATATAATAATATTAATATTAATAATATTAATAATATTGAGGATTAAGTTGAGACTGAATTATTACGATTATTTAATCATAAGTTAAGTGATTTTCCTTCAATTATACTTGTTTACCCATTGATTGGAGGTGATTTACTATTTTTGGAAAGTCATACTTGAAATGGTAGACATGACTTTCTTTTTTTAGAAATTCACTCCAAAATTGTTAGGAATGAGATTTTATTAAGGAAATTCATCTGTGACTTGCCCATGAGTGGTATTTTTCTTTCGGATAATAGGGATTCTGCACCCCTGTTGTATGCATCCTCATGCCTTAGTAGATTGAGGACTCGGCGCCCTAATCTACTCTAAAGATCCAAGATTCCACACCTTGATATTTTTAAATATTCAGGACTCCACACCCCAAACATTTCATTATATATTCAAGACTCCATGTCTTTATATTTCACGCATTTAGGACTCCGTGTCCTAATTCTTTTATCATATATCCAAGACTCCACGTCTTTATATTTCACGGATTTAGGAGTCCATGCCCTAGTTTCCATGGCTTCTCATCTATTCTTTTTTGAAACTCCACGTTTCACCTTAAGGTATTGATTGTGAGCTCATACCCATCTGATGGTTCGTTGGTAAGGTCTTCTTACAAGACCTGCACACTTCACAATCTCATTGATCAACTAAATCAAATAAATTTCATAACTAACTTATTCAAATTTTACCAATTATTGTGCCTGACTTCTACAGTCATTTTAGTTTTGGAGAAATGACTTCCACAGTCATTTATAACTTGAGCATCACTGTTGGCAATGACCAAGTCCCCTACCACATTATACAAATTATGTATCATCCATAAATCATAATTAACCATTTGTTCCACCTAACCATGATCATTCATGGATCTTTGTCTCAAATCCAAATCATCATTCATGTCATACACCTATGTCCAAAATAGGATACCAAAAGAGAAAGCATCGCTAATATGCTCTTAACCAAAATCAATTCTTGTGCACGCAACCATAGATATTATCATAAGCACACAACAACCAATTGACCCAAACCAGGTCATAGCATATAAGCATGTACATAAGTATTTCATGCACAATATTATATCATTATATCAAAATCACCATCTCTAAGTGTCATCAAAGCTATCTCACTAAGAAGGGACACTACATAATCCCCCTCTTGGGCTAAACTTAGCCCGAATTTTTTCCTACGGTCATAAGATACTTAGTTCTTTTAGATTCTCCTATCAATATGTTGTTAACATGTATTTGATATACCTTTCTTCATGCCAATCCATAGTTTAATGTTTTCTGAATTGGAAGCAACTCCATGAAAACTAAACATATTATTGTTAATCAAGTATAAAATATATCCATGCCATATTAGACATTTTTTGGATATAAAATACCAAATATTTCTATATCAAAACCAGCTATACAATTTATAGTAATATATAAAAATACTATTGTATGTAATTGATATGATATCTACTTAATTTATCTATAATAATTTGATATTCTACATGTTTTCTTTCTCATAGTCTATATGAATCCTACATGTCTCATCTTCTTGGTTCTGTAGTATGTTGAGCTTGCCAAGCTATAAATAGAACACACATTGGTTGTATACACAAAAATTATGGTCCATCCCATATCACAATCAAATTGGCATCCAATAAGCATAAAATAATCCACAAACAATTGTCAGTGAAATTACGCAAGAAAACATGATGTTAAATATAAAACCCACTCTTACGCAACAAAACATTACGTTATAAATAAAACACACTCTTGCATCCCACTTGATTTATGTCTTCTCAATCCAAAATTTCCTCTTTTCATTCCATAAGACATCCTTGCAATCGAAATATTTAGGATCCATCTTTAGTTTTTACAAAACATTTACTCTTTAGGAAAAAATACAATTTGAGGTTCAAGGCACCTTTTTTTTTTTTTTTAACTAACAACCTAAGGTTAAATACAATCCTCATTGACCCACTTATGTACTATAGATCATTCCTTTAGTTTGCATAATCTTCATTACTATTCACTTCTCTAACTTGAGAATCAATTATGAATGACTCTGTTAGAAGATCTTCGTTCTGAAACTAGATTAATGATATATTTTTGAAAGTGGCTTGTAATCAAGAAAAACTCCCAAAATTATGAAAATATGGTAACCTTGATAACTTTAATTCAATTTGTTTTCCAACTATGAAATCAATCATGATTTATATTCAGTCATTAATAAATTCATTTGATTTCATGGATTATTCCTTACTATTAATACATACGCAACAACAAGCTATGAAAACCATACATTTCTCAAAATGTGATGAATCTTGTTAAATTTAAATAATATTTAGACTATCACAAGGGAATTTCTAGCCTAAAGTTAAACCATTTTTTTTAAGGAGAATTACCACCCTCTCAAATTATTACAACATTTTGTAGGACTAATAAATACTCATACAACTATACATCCCAACAAAAAAAATTCCTAATTCCAACAATCTCTTCCATTCCACATACAATACACTTATCTTAGGCTTCTAAATCATGCAAGAATTTCAATTCATCAAAATGTGATCTCACCCTACTTCAATTTCTCCCTCAAAAAATATCACAAGCACATATTCTTGTAAAACAAGAACTCAACATGCTTTTTTTTCTTTAATTTAAAATAAAATAGGTTCTCACCACACAAATCATTTTTCTTCTAAACATGTTATTCTCTTCCCAATTTATAAACAATTTGAATTTTGATGAGATCGCCTAACTAACAATAGTTTAGAGAAATACATGAGTTCAATCCTCATAATTTCTATAAATAATTTCGTTAAATATAATGCAACTAATATTCAACTGATAAAATCATTAAAGAGACTATTATGGCTTTCCTAGAACTAATTTTTCTTAAGCTAATAGAAAATTTATTTCATCAACTTATCATAATAATAATTTTCTACATTTCAAGAATTTGAAAGTCATTTTAATTCTACCTAAATTCAACACATACAAAAGGATTACAATACTAGAGGATATATATCTAGTTCACACTTGACTCCATATATCAAAATCAATTATTCCAAACATCCTAAACCACCTAATGGTGTTCAATATACCAATATTAGAGTCTTCATTTGTAATAAAAATAAAATAATGGATTTAAAGCTCAAGAAAATTTGTGTTACAAATCTCTATCCATTTAAATTTAATTACACATAATCATTCCTTAATCATGAATATCAGATTCCATCAAAATATTCAAACTAGAAGAATTACTTAGCTCATAGATATATTTATTATGGATTCCACACCCATACCTTACCTCATTACTTATCTCATAAACATATACTAGTATGGATTCCACACCCATACATTTTCTCATAGATATATGCTAGTATGATTTCCACACCCATACATTACATCATAGATATATGTTAGTATGGATTCCACACCCATACATTTTCATCATAGATATATGCTAGTATGGTTTCCACGCCCATACATTAGCTTAAGGAAAACATAACCTTCAAGTGTTCCTTAAATTCATGCACTAGTCATTTAAGCCTCTTGTTTATTAGGAAGGTCATACCTCAACCTAGTATTCGAGTAATTTAAAGTTATTTGATGCCTAATGTCAACCCAAAATACACAAAATCATGTCAAAGAAATCAGAGGCATTCCATTCTTACTCATTAAGAATGTATTCACAAATCATATTTTAACACATCTAATTAATGCACGTACATTACTCTTGAATCTACATTCACAGGTAAAAGTGAAATCCTTCAAGGTATCTTTTTTGTTAAGTTTTCGTTAGTTTAGGTATGAAGAGACTCAAAATTAACATGATGAACTCAATCATCACGTTAATTTAATCTCAACCTTACACTCTTTATTCATTCCCAAAGCATACACACCAAGGTCATCATACTATAGTCCAAATTAAGCCAATATTTATCCTGGTAGATATGTTTTCAGCTAGTAAGGATGGTTACTAAGCCCATATCACATTGAAAATGATGCATTAAACATATATGCAACCATGCATTCAGTCCAAATATCTCACTCATCAATTGACAATCAAGGCATTCACATACTTGGGTTTAACCCGAACTTTCTCAAGCACATCATTTCCCAGCATGTCTTTAAGAATTTTAACATATTGCTAATAATATGTCTTAACAAAAATATAAAGGAATATAAGAAAGCATTTTTTTCTTTTTCTTTCATGAATTTCCAAATGACATAATAAGAATAACTAATATGCTTCCAAGTGAAGATATACAAGAACTCAACTTGCATGCAAAATCAACATTCATACATCATCAAACTACAAATAAGCATGTTGGCCCATTAGGCCTAGTGTTGTAACTTGGCTTTGATATCATATCTAAGGTCCCACCTTACCCACCATCAATAATATAGAGAAGTAGATGTGACATAATCACTAATACTCATTTGCACAAAATCCTAAAGAATTAGTCATTGTAAAATTGTTTCCAACAACAAGCCCTTTTTTTATGAAAGCTTTAGATAATACAAGAAACAACTGTCTTATTCACACTTCAACAATTATTAAATTCATTTTCAAATTCATACCAAAACTCGTAGACATAGGAAGATACACCCATTAAATAGTTTATTTATAATTTATAGTAACACTAACAATTTATATCCACAAAAGCTACAGCCATTCAAGACTTTTGACAAACACTTTGCAGACATGCACTCTACAGTTCATTGAGGCATTTTTTTTTAAACACTTGGCAACAATGAATTTAAGATTATTCTTCAACACATTTATCTCATATAATTCAGAAATTGAAACTTTAAATTTTGGCATCTTAAAAAGGGGACTAAATAATCTTAGTCTTTCATCAAAGACTCAACAACGGACGCACATAACTCACAGCAGAAAACTACAAAATTGCCCATATTTATGATCTCAGTTCTGAAAAGTATTTATTTGGAATCAAATCAGGCGTTATAGGTCCTATAGGCACGGATACCCCCTGATGTTTGGCTGAATCGAATTCAAAGCGCCCAGGAATGTGATTCTTGAAAACAACAAAAATTTATAGCCTAAATGTTTCATTTATGACTTTTGTCAAACATATCGAATGAAAACTTACAACTACAACTCAAAATGAGGAAAAACAACCCAGAGTTATGCTACTAAGATATTCTCATTGAATTCACGCATTTCTAAATCCACGACATGAGTTCTTGAAACATTTTACCACCCACAAGCTAATTCATTTGACATGATTTGACAAGCTTATTGCACCAATTGCTACAATTTGACAAACACATGGCAGCCTTGAATGATACAGCCATTAAGGATTTCTCTCAAAATTCTAATAGTACTATTACAACAACTTGAATAACAAAATTTTGAATTATTGATAAGAATATGAAACATAAGCCATAACTGGAATTTATCTCAAACTTACCTCAAACATTTGATCTTCCAAACCATATTTTAGTTTTCATTATTTTTGCATTTTCTTTCCAGGCATATTGTCGACACATGTCCATTTTCTTACTTATGATGTAAGCTACAAGTTATCACTTATTCATGCATAAATAAATTGATAGCATTACTCATTCACGGATTTTGTCAAACACTTTGCGAACTATCCTAAAACCATTTCTAAAACATGCATCTAATTTCTTGAAACAAAACCATAAATCGCGAAATACTTACCCAAGTCTTATGGAATTTATTTATTGCAATTACCTTCAACAATGTTTGGATTTCCTTTCTCAAATGTTGAAGAGATATTCAGCTCTAATTATTGAGAATATGATCCACCTTTGATAACTTAACCAACTCATTTGAACCATCTGGTTTTCCTCCCAACCATATCTAGGAAGAACTTCTCCCCCTGGAACCCCCGAGTTGCCAAAGCTCACAACATGTACCGCAATATAACAGTAGAGAGAGAGATGCAAGGAAAACTAAGGAAGATAGTTTTCACTTCCTCCAAATACCACTCATGTTCAACCTCAATAGATACTTAGTAGATTAGTAAGAAATTCAGATTTGTTTTGGAAGCAATTGGATACTCTCCATATCTCTCCCTCTCACAATATTCCTCAAGTCTCTTCCACTCTTGCCATCACCCTCCCTCCCCCCAAATGAGAATACATGAGACTAATATATAGGAGGAGCAATAAATTCTTGTCATAAATGAGGAGTAATATGCATGCATTGTATTAATTTTAGAGGAGTGTAACTTATGCCATTACGGAGAGGTGTGCATGCCTTATTTAAGGAGAGCGTAACATATGCATTAAAGTGAGTGTAAGAGGAACATTTTATGCCATATATTTAACGAGTGTAAGAGGAATATGCCATTACTTGATGAGTTTATAAAAGAGAGTGTAATGTAATATTTAAAATATAGAGAGTTACATAGAGCCATGAGAGTCATGAAGGAGAGAGGTGTGAAGTGATTAAGGAGATATAATTCCCTTTTAATAATAATATCATAGTCTCATAAAATATAATAATAATAATAATATTAATATTAATAATATTGAGGATTAAGTTGAGACTAAATTATTACGATTAATTAATCATAAGTTAAGTGATTTTCCTTCAAGTATACTTGTTTACCCATTGATTGGAGGTGATTTACTATTTTTGGAAAGTCGTACTTGAAATGGTAGACATGACTTTCTATTTTTAGAAAGTCACTCCAAAATTGTTAGGAATGATATTTTATTAAGGAAATTCATCTGTGAGTTGCCCATGAGTGGTATTTTTCTTCCAGATAATAGGGATTCCTCACCCCTATTGTATGGATCTTCGTGCCTTAGTAGATTGAGGACTTTGTGCCCTAATCTACTCTAAAGATCCAAGATTCCACACCTTGATCTTTTTAAATATTCAGGACTCCACACCCCAAACATTTCATTATATATTCAAGACTCCACATCTTTATATTTCATGGATTTAGGGCTCCACGCCCTAATTTCCATGGCTTCTCATCTATTTTGCTTTGAAACTCTGCATTTCACCTTAGGGTATTGATTGTGAGCTCATACCCATCTGATGGTTCGTTGGTAAGGTATTCTTCCAAGACATGCACACATCACAATCTCATTGATCAAATAAATCAAATAAATTTCATAATTAACTTATTCAAATTTTACCAAATATTGTGCATGACTTCCACAGTCATTTATAACTTGAGCATCCCTGTTGGCAATGACCAAGTCCCTTGCCACATCATGCTTAGTACGATATTACACACATATAATCATACAAATCATGTATCATCCATAAATCATAATTAACCATTTGTTCCACCTAGCCTTGATAATCCATGGATCTTTGTCTCAATTCTGAATCATCATTCATGTCATACACCTATGTCCAAAATAGGATACCAAAAGAGAAAAAATTGCTAATATTCTTTTAACCAAAATCAATTCTTGTGCACGCAACCATAGATATTATCATAAGCACACAACAACCAAGTGACCCAAACCAGGTCATAGCATATAAGCATGGACATAAGTCTTACATACGTAATATTATATCATTATATCAAAATCACCATCTCTAAGTGTCATCAAAGCTATCTCACTAAGAAGGGACACTACATACTCCCCCTCTTGGGCTAAACTTGGACCGAAGTTTTTCCTACGGTCATAAGATACTTAGTTCTTTTATATTCTCTTATCAATAAGTTGTTAACCTTATGTATATGTATTTGATATATCTTTCTTCATGCCAATCCATAGTTTAATGTTTTCTAAATTGGAAGAAACTCCATGAAAACTAAACATACCATTGTTAATCCAGTAGAAAATATATCCATGCCATATTAGACATGTTTTGGATATAAAATACCAAATATTTCTATATCAAAACCAGCTATACAATTTATAGTACCATATAAAAATACTATTGTATGTAATTGATATGATATCTACTTAATTTATCTATAATAATTTGATATTCTACATGTTCTTCTTTCTCATAGTCTATATCAATCCTACATGTATCATCTTCTTGGTTTTGTAGTATGTTGAGCTTTCCAAGCTATAAATAGAACACACATTGGTTGTATACACAACAATTATGGTCCATGCCATATCACCGTCAAATTGGCATACAATAACCATAAAATAATCCACATACAATTGTCAGTGAAATTACGCAACAAAACATGATGTTAAATATAAAACCCACTCTTAACGCAACAAAACATGACGTTATATATAAAACACACTCTTGCATCCCACTTGATTTATGTCTTCTCAATCCAAAATTTCCTCTTTTCATTCCATAAGACATCCTTGCAATTGAAATATTTAGGATCTATCTTTAGTTTTTACAAAACATTTACTCTTTAGGAAAAAATACAATTTGAGGTTCAAGGCACCTTTTTTTTTTTTTAACTAACAACCTAAGGTTAAATACAATCCTCATTGACCCACTTATGTACTATAGATCATTCCTTTAGTTTGCATAATCTTCATTATTATTCACTTCTCTAACTTGAGAATCAATTATGAATGACTCTGTTAGAAGATCTTCATTCTGAAACTAGATTAATGATATATTTTTGAATGTGGCTTGTAATCAAGAACAACTCCCAAAATTATGAAAATATGGTAACCTTGATAACTTTAAGTCAATTTGTTTTCCACCTATGAAATCGGTCATGATTTATATTCAGTAATTAATGAATTCATTTGCTTTCATGGCTTATTCCTTACTATTAATACATATGAAACAACAAGCTATGAAAACCATACATTTCTCAAAATGTGATGAATCTCGTTAAATTTAAATAAGTTTTAGATTATCACAAGGGAATTTCTAGCCTAAAGTTAAACCCTTTTTTTTTTCAAGGAGAATTACCACCCTCTCAAATTATTACAACATTTTGTAGGACTAATAAATACTCATACAACTATACATCCCAACAAAAAAAATTCCTAATTCCAACAATCTCTTCCATTCCACATACAATACACTCATCTTAGGCTTCTAAATCATTCAAGAACTTCAATTCATCAAAATGTGATCTCACCCTCCTTCAATTTCTCCCTCAAAAAATATTACAAGCACATATTCTTGTAAAAAAAGTACTGAACATGCTTTTTTTTCTTTAAATTCAAATAAAATAGGTTCTCACCACATAAATCATTTACCTTCTAAACATTTTATTCTCTTCCCAATTTACAAACAATTTGAATTTTGATGTGATCGCCTAACTAACAATAGTTTAGAGCAATACATGAGTTCAATCCTCATAATTTCTCTAAATAATTTGGTTAAATAGAATGCAACTAATATTCAACTGATAAAATCATTAAAGAGACTATTATGGCTTCCCTAGACCTAATTTGTCTTAATCTAATAGAAAAGTTATTTCATCAACTTATCAGAATAATCTTTTTCTACATTTCAATAATTTGAAAGTCATTTTAATTATACCTAAATTCAGAACATACAAAAGGATTACAATACTAGAGGATAGATATCTAGTTCACATTTGAATCCATATATCAAAATAAATTATTCCAAACATCCTAAAAAACCTAATGGTGTTCAATATACCAATATTAGTATCTTCATCTGTAATAAAAATAAAATAATGGATTTAAAGCTCAAGAAAATTTGTGTTACAAATCTTTATCCATTTAACTTTAATTACATATAATCACTCCTTAATCATGAATATCATTTTCCATCAAAATATTCAAACCAGAAGAATTACTTAGCTCATAGATATATTTGTTATGGATTCCACACCCATACCTTACCTCATTACTTATCTCATAAATATATACTAGTATGGATTCCACACCCATACATTTTCTCATAGATATATGCTAGTATGGTTTCCACACGCATACATTAGATCATAGATATATGTTAGTATGATTCCACACCCATAAATTTTCTCATAGATATATGCTAGTATGGTTTCCACACCCATAAATTAGATTAAGGAAAACATAACCTTCAAGTGTTCCTTAAATTCATGCACTAGTCATTTAAGCCTCTTGTTTATTAGGAAGGTCATACCTTAACCTAGTATTTGAGTAATTTAAAGTTATTTGATGCCTAATGTAAACCCAAAATACACAAAATCATGTCAAAGAAATCAGAGGCATTTCATTCTTAATCATTAATAATGTATTCCCAAATCATATTTTAACACATCTAATTAATGCACATACATTGCTCTTGAATCTACATTCACAGTTAAAAGTGATATCCTTCAAGGTATATTTTTGTTAAGTTTTCGTTATTTTAGGTAAGAAGAGACTCAAAATTAACATGATGAACTCAATCATCACGTTAATTGAATCTCAACGTTACGCTTGTTATTCATTCCCAAAGCATACACACCAAGGTCATCATACTATAGTCCAAATTAAGCCAATATTTATCTTGGTAGATATGTTTTCAGCTAGTAAGGATGGCTACTAAGCCCATATCACATTGAAAATGATGCATTAAACATATATGAAACCATGCATGCAGTCCAACTATCTCACTCATCAATTGACAATCAAAGCATTCACATACTTGAGTTTTAACCCGAACTTTCTCAAGCACATCATTTCCCAGCATGTCTTAAGCATTTTCACATGTTGCTAATAATATGTCTTAACAAAAATATAAAGGAATATAAGAAAGCATTTTTTTCTTTTTCTTTCACGAGTTTCTAAATGACATAATAAGAATAACTACTATTCTTTCAATTCAAGATATACAAGAACTCAACTTGCATGCAAAATCAACATTCATACATCATCAAACTACAAATAAGCATGTTGACGCATTAGGCCTAGTGTTGTAACTTGGCTCTGATACCATATGTAAGGTCCCACCTTACCCACCATCAATAAGATAGAGAAGTAGATGTCACATAATCACTAATACTCATTTTCACAAAATCCTAAAGAATTAGTCATTGTAAAATTGTTTCCAACAACAAGCCCTTTCCTTTATGAAAGCTTTAGATAATACAAGAAACAATTGTCTTATTCACACTTCAGCAATTATTAAATTGATTTTCACTTTCATACCAAAAATTGCAGACATAGGAAGGTACACCCATTAAATACTTTATTTATAATTTATAGTAACACTAACAATTTATATGTACAAAAGCTACAACCATTCAAGACTTTTGATAGACACTTTGCAGACATGCACTCTACAGTTCATTGAGGCAGTTTTTTTTAAACACTTGGAAACAATGAATTTAAGATTATTCTTCAACACATTTATCTCACAAAATTCAGAAATTGAAACTTTAAATGTTGGCATCTTAAAACAGGGACTAAATAATCTTAGTCTTTCATCAAAGACTCAACAACAGACGCACATAACTCACATCAGCAAACTACAAAATTGCCCAGATTTCTGCTCTAGGTTCTGAAAAGTATTTAGTTGGAATCAAATCAGGGGTTACAGGTCCAATAGGCACGGATACCCCCTGATGTTGAGCTGAATCGAATTCAAAACGCCCAGGAATGCGATTCTTGAAAACAACAAAAATGTATAGCCTAAATGTTTCATTTATGACTTTTTTCAAACATATGGAATGAAAACTTACAACTACAACTCTACATGAGGAAAAACAACCCATAGTTATGCTACTAAGATATTCTCATTGAATTCACGCATTTCTAAATCCACGACATGAGTTCTTGAAACATTTTACCACCCACAAGCTAATTCATTTGACATGATTTGACAAGCTTATTGCACCAATTGCTACAATTTCACAAACACATGGCAGCCTTGAATGCTACAACCATTAAGGATTTCTCTCAAAATTCTAATAGTACTATTATAACAACTTGAATAACAAAATATTGAATTATTGATAAGAATATGAAACATAAGCCATAACTAGAATTTATCTCAAACTTACCTCAAACATTTGATCTTCCAAACCATATTTTAGTTTCCATTATTTTTTGCATTTTCTTTTAATGAATATTGTCGGTACATGTCCATTTTCTTACTTCAGATGTAAGCTGCAAGTTAGCACTTATTCATGCATAAATAAATTGATAACATTACTCATTCACAGATTTTGTCAAACAATTTGCAAAATATCCTAAAACCATTTCTAAAACATGCATCTAATTACTTGAAACAAAACCATAAATCGTGAAATACTTACCCAAGTCCCATGGAATTTATTTATTGCAATTACCTTCAACAATGTTTGGATTTCCTTTCTCGAATGCTGAAGAGATATTCAGCTCCAATCATTGAGAATATGATCTACCTTTGATCCCTTCACCAACTCATTTGAACCATATGGTTTTCCTCCCAACCATACCCAGGAAGGACTTCTCCCCCTGGAACCCCCGAGTTGCAAAAGCTCACAACCAGTACCACAATATAACAGTAGAGAGAGAGATGCAAGGAAAACTAAGGAAGATAGTTTTCACTTCCTCTAAATACCACTCATGTTCAACCTCAATAGATACTTATTAGATTAGTGAGAAATTTAGATTTGTTTTGGAAGAAATTGATACTCTCCATATCTCTCCCTCTCACAATATTCCTCAAGTCTCTTCCACTCTTGGAATCACCCTCCCTCCCCCCAAATGAGAATACATGAGACTCATATATAGGAGGAGCAACAAATTATTGTCATAAAGGAGGAGTAATATGCATGCATTGTATTCCATTTAGAGGAGTGTAACTTATGCCATTAAGTAGAGGTATGCATGCCTTATTTAAGGAGAGTGTAACATATGCATTAAAGTGAGTGTAAGAGGAATATGCCATTCCTTGATGAGTGCATAAAAGAGAGTGTAATGTAATATTTAAAATAGATAGAGTCACATAGAGCCATGAGAGTCATGAAGGAGAGAGGTATGAAGTGATTAAGGATATATAATTCCCTTTTAATAATAATATCATAGTCTCATAAAATATAATAATATTATTATTAATATTAATAATATTGAGGATTAAGTTGAGATTGAATTATTACGATTAATTAATCATAAGTTAAGTGATTTGCCTTCAGGTATACTTGTTTACCCATTGATTGGAGGTGATTTACTATTTTTGGAAAGTCATACTTGAAATGGTAGACATGACTTTCTATTTTTAGAAAGTCACTCCGAAATTTTTAGGAATGAGATTTTATTAAGGAAATACATCTATGAGTTTCCCATGAGTGGTATTTTTCTTTTGGATAATAGGGATTTCACACCCCTATTGTATGCATCTTCATGCCTTAGTAGATTGAGGACTTCATGCCCTGATCTACTCTAAAGATCCAAGATTCCACACCTTGATCTTTTTAAATATTCAGGACTCCGTGCCCCAAACATTTCATTATATATTCAAGACTCCCCGTCTTTATATTTCATGGATTTAGGACTCTGTGTCCTAATCCTTTTATCATATATCCAAGAATCCACATCTTTATATTTCATGGATTTAGGACTCCACGCCCTAATTTCCATGGCTTCTTATCTATTCTGCTTTGAAACTCCATGTTTCACCTTAAGGTACTAATTATGAGCTCATACCCATCTAATGGTTGGTTGGTAAGTTCTTCTTCCAAGACCTGCACACATCACAATCTCATTCATCAAATAAATCAAATGAATTTCATAATTAACTTATTCAAATTTTACCAAATATTGTGCATGACTCCCACAGTCATTTATAACTTGTGCATCCCTGTTGGCAATGACCAATTCCCCTGCCACATCATTCTTAGTATGATATTACCAACAAATAATCATACAAATCATGTATCATCCATAAATCATAATTAACCATATGTTCCACCTAACCATGATCATCCATGAATATTTGTCTCAATTCTAAATCACCATTCATGTCATACACCTATTTCTGTGACAAGGAATCAATGCTTAAGACTCACTTTCTCGGAACAAGAATCCTTGTCATCAAAGGAAAAAAAAATCCAGCACATGCTAGATTTGCTTTTAGCACAATCACAAGCACGTTGCCAATAACATCATTGTGGTGAAGGATATATGGAGCATACTAGATATACTTCTAGAACAAAAAACTGAATTTCCAACAACAACCTTGCAACGCGAAAGAAATCTAATGCACACTAGATTTCCTTCTAATGCATATACAAACACATTTTCAGCAAACTCATTGAAGGGTGAAAGAAATATAATGTATGCTCGATTTCCTTCTAGCACAAACACAAACACATTACAACATTTCTATATAAACAAAATCTACATGGAAGATTTACTTCTAGCGCAAACAAAAGCATATTGTCAACCACCACACTGCAGTAAAAAATAAATCTAGTGCATGCTAGATTTATTTCGAGCCAAAATTGAAGCATGTTTCCAATAAAAAAAATGGAAGGTGAAGAAAATCTAACACGTGCTAGGTTTAAGCATAGCGCAAACACAAGCACACAACAACATTGTAGGGTGAAAGAAATCTAGCGTATTAGATTTTCTTCCAACATAAACAAAAGCATATTGGCAACAACAACATTGCATGGAAAAAGATATCTAGAAGACCTTTTATCACAACACAAGCACATTTCCAACAACAACATCGCAAGGTAAAATAAATTTAATTCATGTTAGCTTTACATGTAGCAAAAATACAAGCATACTACCAAAAACAACATTTCATGCCAAAAGAAACCTAGCACATGCTATATTTCCTTCTAACACTAACATAAGCACATTTCCAAGGTGAAGGAAATCTAACACATGCTAGATTTCCTTCTATAATAAACAACCAAATTGACAACAACAATATTATGCAGCAAAAGAAATCTAGCACAACTTCTGGCCCAAACACAGGCACATTTCCAATAACATTGCTAAGGTGAAGGAAATCTAACACGTGCTAGATTTCCTTCTATCATAAACAACCAAATAGACAACAACAATATTGTAGAGCAAAAGAAATATAGCATATTTTCTAGCCCAAACACAAGCATATTTCCAATAACAACATTGCAAGGTGAAATAAATTTAATGAGTGTTAGCTTTACATGTAGCAAAAATACAAGCATACTACCAACAACAACTTTGCATGCCAAAAGAAATCTAGTGCATGCTATATTTCATTTTAACACAAACACAAACACATTGCTAGTAAGAACATTTGAAGGTGAAGGAACTCTAACACATGTTAGATATCCTTCTATCATAAGCAACCAGATTACCAACAGCAACATTCGAGTATGAAAAATCATTCTAGCATGTCAATAAAAATATTACAAGGTGTAAAAATGTAAGGTGTTCTAGTGTTGGAAATATTGAGAGGGGGGTTGAATCAATATTTCCTTACAATTATTATATTATGCCAGTTAAAATCACCAGTTAATCAAAAACACAAGATGTGCAACAAGAAATAATTTTATTAATGAATTTGAGGACTCTAAAAACACAAGCTCCAACTTGTACAACAAAGTCTTTAACACCTTCAAGGCTTCAACCGTGAATGGGGACTCTAATATTCAACTACAAATCCAAGCTCCATCCTTGTATGATGAATCCAATCATCTAGAGATCCAACCCTCTCAGTTTTCTTCAATCCCTTAAGGTGACTTCAATACTACTTCAAGCCTCCATCAAAAACTTCAAATACTTCTAAATGTATCCAAGATAGGTCTGGAAAGTGCTCTCAAATCTACCTCTACAATAAATTCATGTTTTCTTCAGTAAAATTTTATGGTTTCACCCACAAAACATGTCTTCAAGTGTTGATCTTCAACTATGCTCCAAGGATGACAGCTCCAACAAAACAAGTGTTCAAGTGTCGGTCTTCAACTATACTCCAAGGGTGATTGCTTCAACAAAACAACTCTTCAAGTGTTGGTCTTCAACTATGCTTCAATAGTGAATGTTGTTTCAACAAAGGCTTGAAGAATTCTCAATTAATGTCATCATGAATGCACTATATTTTCAATTCAAAAGATGCTCACAATATGTTATCATTTTATCATTAGACGAAGGTGTATCCTAGGCTCTTCATGTGTGCTTTAAAAATGTCCTTCGATCTGCAAGGATTACTTTTGTTTCAAATCTGAATTGATTTTTTGATCAAGCCTCTCAAGGTGTAATATTCCTAATGAAAAAATGAACAGTGATAACAAAAACATGCAATAAACCAAACACAAATATTTTTCAGCAAACACCCATAAGACATAAATCCTCCAAACACACCAAAATGGGAAAATTTTATTATAAGATCTTGCTGGAGTACAATATATAATAAATAAATAAAATAAATAAATAAATAAAATAAAATAAAAATGTGCACCCTGGCTTTCACAAGGCAAGCTACAAGCCTTAGGTGGATGTTTTATCAATGCCAAACTGCTATCGAAATTTTCCCTCTAAAAATATGCACTGGCGTTGTGATTTTTACATTTTTTATTGTGTTGATACCCTGATTTTACCCCCCCCCCTAACTGCTTAGAAAATTCTGATAAATTAGTCATGGAATCCTTGTCAGAAACCCAGAAAAAACCAGAAAGGGTTTGCCCTATTTTTGTTGCTCCAAAAATGGCCCCAAATTCCTTGACCCTCCTCTAAGTAGAGAAAAACTAGAACTGTGACTGATGTTGGAATGATTGTTCCAAAATGGCTGGAAAATTCTTCTCAATTGTACCTCAAACCAATCCCATGAAACCCAGCTCTCAAAATCCTTTCACAAGCCACCATGTAATTGTGCTTCCATAATGATTGCGTAGTTTCTATGTAGGATGACGGAGTTTCTCCTCCAGAAAATCAGTTTGATGTTGTATGTTGAATTCTACTCTTGCAAATCTTCCTCCTTTTTCCTAGAATTGACCAAAAATTACTTCAACAATGCTACATCTCCCAACTCCAGCTCTTCCTCCTCAACTCTCTGTGTGGCCTCCTGAACTGTGTTTTAGTTGGCCCAGACTCCTGAAAGTGATGAAGAATCCTTCCTAGGGTGGTACTCAGAGTCCACCAAAGAAAGGTTGAGCTTTCTCCTTGGGAAACTCTTCTGTTGAACAAGACTATCTAGCTCCGCTAAATAGCTAGAGGAACACTTCAATTGTCAAATTATCAAAAGGCCTCAAATGTTGCTTCCTCTCTCCTATTTATAATTTCTGTTCATTTCCTCCCTTGTGGGCCCCTCAATAGGCAATTCAAACCTCTTCCCTCAGCCATAATATTTCTCTCTCCTCAAGGAGTGCATGTTAGTTGGGGAGTAGGTCCCCACATTCCACTAAGGCAAACATTTCGACTCCCTTGCCCTATGTTTCCTCTCCAAAATTATCTTAGGCCCCCAAAATGTAGAAGTTATATGCACTAAGCATGCATATATCCAAGATCCACCTGATCTCACACTATTTAACTTTATGCAAGATACTGAATCTATTCCACTTTTTAATCTTTTGTGGAAAAATTAATTGCACACACATGTGAAGCATAAACAAAAATATTCAATCGCACATAACACAATTTTTAATCGGGAAAGCCTGAAGCTGAAATCCCCAACTATATATTATGTAACATGGAGATCATATGAAAATATCATGCAAATATACAAAGATTATCACAAGCTCTCAATACAGTACAATCATCATACACTAATCAGTCCTAATCTTGCAAATCCATGCACCGATCTTTGCCACCTGCTAGCCTCCCTCCACTGCACAATCTCTGCTGAAGAATAGTTCTGAATGAATTCGAATTACTCCATGCTTGACTGCGCAATCCTCATTGGCATCTCCACTAAATGTGTGATGCAATCAATGCATCATTATAGTCGCAACGGATAGTCTATCTTTCCCTTTCACCTATCTCTCCACTCATCTCCACTGAAACTTCCATGCATTGTAGTTAACTGATGTATTTATTAGTTGATTAATGAGTTATTATTTGTGAATTAATTAGCTAATTAATTCACTCCACTCTCACTAGTGTATCAATCATTTAGACTAGATACCACTAGCTCAACTGAGTCTAATTGAGTTAAACTGAATACAACTCCATAACTACTTCTTCCAACTGTGTCACAACTCTTCCACTTGAGTTCCAACTGAGTCCTCCATGCACTAGCTCCAGTGAACCCTTAGGAATAGTGTAATTCCTTCTGTCAACTTCTGTGCCACATCTGTGCACTGAACTGAAGTTCTCCAAGAGAATAAGTTGTTGTTTAGAGTCTGATTATTAGTAAGAGCTAATAATAATCAACATGCATCTATTTTTAGATTGACGATCTATAAAATAGACTTCACCCAATATTCTAAAAATAGAATTTCATCTATTTTTCCAACTTGATCAACCATCCACAAATAATATGTTGCAACTTCTAAAATATGATCATCATGTCTAAAAATAGACATAATCTAAAAATAGACTTGCGCCAAAAATAGCCTACAGGCCCACTTAGTGAAGGCAACTCTTTTCACTAAGCTCATCATCTTGTTGAATCTCAACACTCCCTCTCAACAAGATAGGGATTATCCTTCAACCTGATCTTGCCTCTATGGTATTCGAATTTGCTCTTGGTGAGCACCTTCGTCAGACTATCTGCATCCTGATCCTCTGTGGGAATATACTGAAGCAACATGATCTTCCGCTGCACACAACCTCTGATATGATGATACCGAATATGAATATTTTTAGATCTATCATGAAACACAAGATTAACAGAGAGTTTAATGCAACTCTGATTATCACAATGAATCACTGTGGGATCTAAATGTGAACTGAACAAACCAACCAGGATCTTCCTAATAAGGATAGCCTCACATGTAGCTAAACTTGCTACCATGTATTCTGCTTCTTCTGAACTGAGTGCCACAGATCTTTGTTTCTTGCTGTACCAAGAAATTGTTGTAGATCTGATATTGAAAATCCCTCTTGATGTGCTCTTTCTATCTGTTGGGCTTCCTGCCCAATCTGCATCCATGAAGCCATGCAAATTCACCTCATCCATCTATATGTACCATAAACCTTACTCAGATGTGCCCCTGAGATATCTCAGGACATGCTTGCCTGCTTTCCAAAAGAGCTTGGTAGGCTTAACCATCGCTTGTGAAAGATGGTTCACCGCATAGCATATGTTCGGTCTCGTATTGACTAAATAGATGAGAAAACCCACCAACTATCGATAAACAGTGGCATCTACTACCTCTGACAATGTAGAATCCTCTTTCTTCCAATTTCCTAGAAGAGGAGTGTTGATAGGCTTGCAACCTTGCATGTGAAACTTCTCCAGTATCTCCCAGGCATACTTGCCTTGAGACACAAACAGTTCACCTTCCCACTGCCATATTTCCAATCCAAGGAAATAATGAAGGAGGCCTAAATACTTCATCTCAAAATCCTTTGCAAGATCTGCCTTGCATGAGTTTATCAACTGCTCATCACCTGTTAGTATCAAATCATCAACATAAAGTACAATGATCAAAATCTTAACCTCAACCATAATCTGGTACAGGTTTGCATTCGCCTCACTCTTGGTGAAGCCAAGTCGAGTGAAATAGTTGTTGATCTGAGTGTACCAAGCACAGGGTGCTTGTTTCAGCCCATATAATGATCTTTTGAGCCTGCATACATGCGACTCGCTGCTGAAAATCTCAAATCCTTCAGGCTGCTCAATGCACACCTCTTCCGCAATGATCCCATTAAGGAATGCAGTCTTCACATCCCTCTGATGAATGTGCCAACCCATCTACGCTGAGAGAGAAAGGATGGTCTGTACCATGTGATAGGTGCAAAGGTTTCTTCATAGTCAATCCCCTCAATCTGTGAGAAGCCCTGAGAAAAAAATATTGCCTTATACTTCTCGACGCTCCCATTAGCAGCTTGCTTTACCTCATAGATCGATCTTGATCCTACAACTGATTTTCCCACCGACCTTGGAACAATCTCCCAAGCACTGTTTCTGACAATGGAATCATACTCCTCCACCATGGCATATACCCATGTGGGCTCCTGCGCTTCTTCTTCAAAAGAAGATGGCTCTGTCATAGTACACTTGCTCATAAGAGCCATGTATCCAGTATATCAGTCAGGTGACTATCTCTTTCTGCGTTGTGATGTAGGGACTCCTACATTCTGTGCCACATCAAGCTTTAGTCTCTCAGCTTCTGTGGTATGCTTCTGGCCTTGTCTGATGTTTGGTTCTGCATGATTGGACTCCTCCACACCATGAATCTCCTCCTGTGGCTGATCCACATCTAGAGGCTCATCTTTGGGAACAAGAAGTTCCTCATCCGCATGCAAGTGTAGCTCCCTCTCAAGCTACAACTTCATGGCTTTCACCTCATATAATTTTATATCCCATCACACAACTGTCATCAGACTATCTAGCAAATACACATAATAGTTATGTGGTGTTTCTGTGTACCCCACAAATATCCCAACTTTTTCAGTTGGCTCCAGCTTCTTCCTGGCATCCTTCGTCACATGAATGTAAAAAGGTGAGACAAAAATCTTCAAATGAGAAATATCAGGCTTCTTACCAGTAAAAGCTTCTTCAGGTGTACTCATGCCAAGTACTCTATGAGGACAACAGTTTTGCACATAAACCGCAGTGTTGCATGCTTCCGCCCACAAGTGCATCGGTAGGCCCTGGTCATGCAGCATCACTCGTGCAGCACCTACGATCGTTCTGTTCTTTCTCTCTGCGACCCCATTCTGTTGTGGGTTATGAGGCGCTATGAGTTCTCTTTTAATTCCTTCTTTTATACAGAATTCTTTGAATTCAACCGAGATGTATTCAACACCATTATCGCTCCTTAGAGCTTTCACTTGCTTCCCCGACTCCTTCTCCACCAATGCCTTGAACTCATAGAACTTTGAGAACGTTCAAATTTTCTTCTGCATGAAGAGGATCCAACATCTAGGAGAAAATTCATCAACAAATATCACATAATACCTTTGTTTTGTTGTTGAAGCAACCGAGAATGGTCCACACACGTCTGTGTGAATTTTCTCTAGGATCAATGAAGCACGGTTCTCCTTCTCATGAAAGGTGGTCTTCACAAACTTACCCATTTTACATCCTTTGCACTGATCTGACTGCGCAAGAGTACCCTTGGGAGGTCCAGTAGAAATTTTCTACAAAATTTTCAAAGCGCCATGGTGAAGATGGCCTAATATCCTGTGCTATAACTCGCCCTCATTCCAGCTCACCACTTCTTCTGCTTTTCCCACCATTGCAGCGTAGCCATCTACCTCCAGCTTGTAGAGATTCTTAATTAGAACCCCTATATTCTTGGTTTGACCCATTGTTTTATGTCGAAGGAAAGCTTTTCCCTCACTGAAAACAACATCATAACCTTTGTCTTCCAGCATTGCAACTGAGACCAAGTTCTTCTTCAGACCTAGAACATGCATGACATTCTTCAACAAGAATGGATTACCGGACTCCCTCTCAAAGGTAATGGTCCCAATGCCTATCACACTGTACCGACCATCGTCGCCCATCTCTATATGCATCTGGAGGTCCGTCTCCTCCAAGTCACTAAACAACTCTTTGTCTCCCGTCATATGGAAAGACGCACCACTGTCAAGATACCACATCGATCCCATGTAGCTTGAAACCAAGCACGCGATCAAGGAAAAATACAGCTCAAATTTTGAGGCTAAGGCCTCTCCAGCTATAGATCCAGCAACCTGCTTATTCTTCTTCTTTTGTGGACAGCTAGTGGCGAAATGTCCATGCTCATGACAGTGAAAACACTTCACTTTGGACAAGTCCTGCTTCTTGCCTTTCGCGCCAGATTTAGAAGAAGATTTCTTCCCCTTCCCTTTCCTTGCTTTGGCAGCCAAAGCACAATTCTCTTCATCTTCATTCTTTGATGAAGATCCATCCCTGGTACCCTGCCTTATCTCCTCCTGCACAGGATCCGACCAAAGTCACTCCCATCCTGGCAGTTTCTCCCATCCATTGACAGAGTCTTCGTAGCTATGCAAACTCTTCGGAATCCCAAGGAGAGCCAAGCTCACCAAGTCTTTGTATGACCATTCTCTACATTCATTCATGATGTTCTCTCCAAAGAGGACATCATAGTTATACATCAATGTCCATATAAAAAAGAATCCATCTACTGGATTACATGGGTCACCAGCCTCTGTAACCTCCAATCCTCTAGGAATTCTCTTCAGATACATGGTTCATCAATTTTTAATTAATCCACCTACACATATCCTCTCCATAATTTGATATCTTTCTCTGCTTGGGCCTGACCCTGATCGTGGCAGAGTCCATGTTCTCCCTAACGATGTGCTTGATGTTTTCCCCCGCAGTGTACTTCGCCTCCATGAGGGAAAATGCCGAGGCCTTCATGATCTCACCCATAGACTCCTTCGTGGCCACGATGTGCTTCAGAATCTATCGGAACTGCATTGTGAGAGCATCGCTCTTCTTCTTCAGGAGGGTGTGGCCACATGTTTCCCCCACCAGGTGCACCTTCATCATGCCTAGCATCGTCACTATAGGCACCACATTCAGGCATTGCCCTTGCCCTGACATATCTCTTTTTCCTCCTGATCCTTGATCGATTGATCAATGGCCTGTAATTCAGGAGGTCTGCCGAATTATGAATTCAGCAAGGAAGAGAGCTATCTTACAGAATCATCAGTGTGTTCACATTCTGTTTATACTATGAATCACTATCATGATCAGTAACAAAGATCTCAATCCCTTTAATGAAATCCTACGCCTTTCGTGCCCACTACAACTGCTCTTGTGTAGCTCCCATCCATGCCCATGCATTGTCTTATACGCAAGTTCTCATGTCTCCGCCTGTTTTGTGTCATACCATCCTCACTCACAGGCACCAGTCCTGGCATAGATTTCTACCCACCTATGATTCACCTCACAGGATGGGCATGCCCTTTTTCTTCGGGCCTAACGTTCCTATAAATCCAGGCACTGAGGGCAATAATTCTATGCATCCTATGAGACCCAAACTCCGAATTCAAGTGCTCATAGTGCCAACCATGTACAAGCTACCTTACATTGCGTCCATCAAGACCTACACCTCCATGGAGTGCTTCAACTACATCAGGTGTGCTCCAGATTTTTCCTCCCACACACACTTAGATTTCATTTTTGAGCCAACGATGTTATCGTCCTTTGTATACTCGTTACATCTCCACGTGTTTCAGGTCCATTCACGACTTCCTCGACCTCCGGGCAGGAACGCTCTTCTAAATATACACCAGGTAGTGATCCACAATCAATGTCCTATTGCCCATTTGGTCTCCAATGATTTCCCCAGCGTTGCCAATGCTAACATTGCTTCCCATAAAGGCCACTGCGATCTCCATGGCTTGCACGACCACCAACTTGTCCACCATCTCCACGAGTATCAACCAATAATTCCCTCCGCAGTTTTGAATTAACCAAACAGCCACAACATAACCGCTGTTGTATTCATCAGCTAATAAAACCCTTAGCCACAAAAGCATCCCTCTGAAGCCAATATTTGGCTCTGATACCATTTGTTAGGAATTTACCGCAAAAATAAAATATTTACCGAGAGGAATAAAAATCATGAAAAAGAACCAGCAACAAAGCACATAAACATAAACACATATGTTTATCTGGGAAAACCCCAAATCCAAGGAAAAACCCAACGAATGAAATTTCATTAACCATTGGCCAAAACCCTGGCCATTCCAGCCAAGTGAGCCTTCACCGCTCACCTCCAGGCCTTCATTACAATGAAGTATTCCCAACCTTTTAAAGGCTCCATTACATGCAATACCATGGGCTAAAACCATGGGTGCACAATACCATGTGCCCCAAAACCACTACTATTTACCCTAGTCAATATTGACTCTACCCCGAGTCAAGTTTACCTAACACGATGAACTCCTTCAGCCCATTATCCTCTAGCACTGCCTCCATCCTATCCTTCCAGGCTATGTAATTCGAGCTCCCATCATGGGCATACTCCAATCTCAACCCATTGAAAGACATTTCAATGTATACTCGATTTCTGCACCAAGAATCTTCTGTAGCAAATTCGAATTGTCCACCAGCACAAACTCACTTCAGAATTGCAATCTTCAATCAACAATGCTCTGATACCATGTAGAAATTATATGCACTAAGCATGCATATGTCCAAGATCCACCTGATCTCACACTATTTAACTTTATGCAAGATACTGAATCTATTCCACTAGTTAATCTTTTGCGGAAAAATTAATTTCACACACATGTGAAGCATAAACAAAAATATTCAATCGCACATAACACAGTATTTAACCGAGAAAGCCTGAAGCTGAAAACCCCAAATATATATTATGTAACATGGATATCATATGACAATCTCATACAAACATACAAATTTTATCACAATCTCTCAATATAGTACAATTGTCATACACTAATCATGCCTAATATTGCAAATCCATGCACCGATCTTTGCCACCTACTAGCCTGCCTCCACTGTGCAATCTCTGCTGAAGAATTTTTCTGAATGAATTCATATTACTCCATGGTTGACTGTGCAATCCTCATTGGCATCTCCACTAAGTGTGTGATGCAATCAATGCATCACTATAGTCACAACAGATAGTCTATCTTGCCCTTTCACCTATCTCTCTACTGGTCTCCACTGAAACTACCATGCACTGTAGTTAACTGATGTATTATTTAGTTGATTAATGAGTTATTATTTGTAAATTAATTAACTAATTAATTCACTGCACTCTCACTAGTGTATCAATGAGTTATACTAGATATAAATAGCTCAATTGAGTCTAACTGAGTTAAACTGAATACAACTCCATAACTACTTCTTCCAACTTTGTCATAACTTTGCCACTTGAGTTCTAACTGAGTCCTCCATGCAATAGCTCTATTAAATGCTTAGGAATAGCGTAATTCCTTCTGTCAGCTGCTGTGCTACATTTGTGCACTGAACTGAAGTTCTCCAAGAGAATAAGTTGTTTTTTAGAGTCTGATTATTAGTAAGAGCTAATAATAATTGACATGCATCTATTTTTAGATTGACGATCTATAAATAAACTTTGCCCAATATTATAAAAATAGAATTTCATCTATTTTTCCAACTTGATCAACCATCCACAAATAGCATCCCGCAACTTATGAAATATGATCATCATGTCTAAAAATAGACATAGTCTAAAAATAGACTTGCGCCAAAAATAGTCTGCGGGCCCACTTAGTGAAGGCAACTCTTTTCACTAGGCTCATCATCTTGTTGAATCTCAACACAAAATTAGAAAAATGGAACATTTTTTGTACTATTGATAAAATTATTTAGGAAGGGAAGTTACTATTCTCCCCTCCCAAATGATGCTTATCCCCAAGAAACTGTAAAACTACGTGTTGCAAACTCTGCTCATTTTCCCACGTGGCATTGTCAACTGGCAAGTCTTTCCACTTGACCAAGTGCTCCCAGATGACCTTGTTTCTTAGCTTCCTCTCCTTGATCTCCAATATGGTCTCGAGTCTCAATATCAAGTGTCCCTCATCATCCAATGGAGGCAACTCATTGACTGTCATAACTTGCTTCCTCAATGCCTTTTCAAGAAAGAGACATGAAATATGTTGTGAATTCTACTCTCCGAGGGTAACTCCAGCTCGTAAGTTACCTATCCAACTCTCCTGGTCACCTTGTACGACCCATAGAAGCATTGTTTGAGCTTCTCCACCCATTTATGCTTGAGTGAAGATTGTCGGTAAGGCTACAAACATAGGTAGACCATGTCACCTACCTTGAACTGTCTCTCCACCCTATGCTTATCGGCGTACGTATTTTGTTGATTTTGTGATACCTACAATTTATCCTTAAGAACCTTGAGAATCTCTTGGCTCTCTTAGACCCAATCCTTTGCCTCCAGTGCCCTACTATCTCCAAATATCATGCCAGAAAAAGAAAGTGCATTATAACCATAAAGTGCTCGAAAGGGAGACATACCAATCGACATGTGGTAAGTAGTGTTGTAGCAGAACTCTCCTAGGTGTAGGCACTTCACGCACGCCCTCTATTGTCCCATGCCATAATTGTGCAGGTAACCGTCCAGCCATTTTTTCACTATCTAAGTCTGCCCATCCATCTGTGGGTGATAGTTGGTCTTGGGTATAATCTTGGTTCCCACTAGCCAGAACAACTTCTTCTAGAAGGCCCCCATGAATCTACTGTCCCTGTCACTGACTATGTTCTTTGTGAGCCAATGCAATTGGAACATCTCCCGAAAGAACAAATCGACCACCTGTGAGGTTGAATATCTCGATGGGATCATAAATAAATGGGAAAATTTAGTCAAGTGATCTATCACCACGTAGATGCAATCTCTCCCCTGTATTGTCAAAAGTCTTGTGATGAAGTCCATGGACACACTCTCCCACTTCCTCTCTAGAATGGGAAGAGACAATAACAGACCAATACCTTTGCATATTTCATAGCAATTAGTCGCAGTTTGATTTTGTTGAGTGGGGAACCCTAGAAATTGTTGTTGCAGTTGGTATAATCCTTGAGTATTTATCTACACAACTCCCCCAACTGGTGGAGCCCCTGTGTTCCTATTGCTGAAGTTCCTGCATTTGTTCCCCACAACCTTGGGAATTCTGTGGCCATGTGTCTCTCCATCAGGCATGGGTACACCACATGTTGGGCCTTGCAGGTCGTATCAGCTGAATGTATTTTAGCTTCTCCGTTAAACTAGCTATCCAATGTTGTAGCCCTAACATGGAAGGGTCTTCTACTGCTACTTCTCCTCTAAACTCTTGTGGAAACCCCACCATAGCTTCTATCTTCCTGGCTTGCTCAAGGGAATCTTGTAGGGTATCAATCTTCTGTTGTATAAGTGGAGTTCTTGTCAACGGGAGGAGTTCTTTAATAAACCAATCCCTTTGGTGATTTGGATCGATTTGGTAACTTAGCTTCTAAAACGCATCCTTGAACCTTCTCATCAGGTCCCAAGCCATCTCTCCTTCCCGTTGTTTGATTTCCCATAACTTAGACAATCCTTGTTGATATGTCTGAGGTAATTTAAATTGTTTGACAAATTTTTTCTTCACATCATCTATTTTTGGGTTTGGATGAGCTTCTGACCATTTAATTAACCAAGAAGAGCTATCTCTCTTAGAGTAGTCTGGAACTCAATCAACTTAACTGCTTCTGGTGTCTTCTGAGCCCTCCATATCGCTTCACATAGATACCAGTGTTCCTCCACAACATCATTACCTTTCCAGGAGAGTAATAGAGTACCAGGAGAAGGTTGGGACTAGACCTACTTCAACTTTGAGGAATAGGATTACCTTGCGTTATGGGTGTTGGCCTCTCTCGACATAGTTTCTCCATCGCAACATGCAGCTCCACATCGGATGTCTCCTCAGGGTGCGCATCTTCCACATTGG
The DNA here is from genome assembly GCA_034641835.2 of Pinus albicaulis. Taxonomy (NCBI): domain Eukaryota; kingdom Viridiplantae; phylum Streptophyta; class Pinopsida; order Pinales; family Pinaceae; genus Pinus; species Pinus albicaulis. The sequence goes on from CM076578.1 coordinate 2,006,253,760, forward strand.
ACTTTTCTCCCTTTTCTCTTTAGGCTGGGCTCCTATACATTTGCCTAACTTTTTTAATGGTCCCTCCTATTCCTTGGCATCCCATCTGACCTTACCTTTCCTTTGTCATCTGCAGCGCCTTTTCCTTGTCCTATCAATTACTCTCTTGCTTCTCAAACTCTTTCATCACCCTTTCCCGCCACTTCTTAGAAATTTGCGCATCCATATCACTATTCCCCCTTCTTACTTACTTGTAGCATATTTCCCTCAGCTCCTTCCCCCAGTACTGGAGGTTTAAGTCTCCATCTCAGAACTTTGAAATGCCATCAAACCCTCGTCCATGATTAAAGCTTTGATCCACAACGGGATTTCCTTCAACAATTCTCCCCGTAATCCAGATATGAATATATCTTCTACTTTTGTAAAGGACTGGTAACACTCAGCTGCGAATTCCATAATGTATCCTTCCAAGGTAGATTGTACCCAAAAATCTACTACTCGGGTCAAATCGGTATCCAACCGATTGAGTGTTACTAGATCCGTGTGTGTCCACTTGCGACAGACTCTACGCGAGCCTCCTGGGAGTGACTTGCTTTGTAGACTCCGCAACCAATGATAAATTTCTTCAGGAAAATTTCCCCAGAAAATTTCTTACAAGTCACTTGCAGATTCATAAAACAGGACCCAATATTTGACAGTCTTTTCCCTCCGTTTTCGAAGATGCACTTGTTTCGATATGAACTTCTCTAAATGATTATACCACCAACTTCATAGTTCCTTCTCAGAGATCCATGATACCATGATATAACTCCTAAATGAATTTTCAAGTCCTGAAAATGGAACGATTTTTTGGCGAAAAGAAGGTCTCTTGGCAATACCTAGGTTCATGGTAGAGGCCAACAAGTTTTCCACAGTAGTCTAGCATAATGCCAGAATTTTCACCCTACTTGAGAGAGCAGAGAGTCTCACCGGAGGTGTGCCGTGACCTTAGTAAGATTAGAAGACAGATCATGTAGAAGACAAATACAACTATGAAGAATAGCTAAGGAAACTTAGAAGCAACACACATATCTCGCCTCTCTGTATAAACTATTAGTCATCAAAGCAGGTTCATAATGCTAAATTAAAATTTAAACTGGCCATACCTTCATAGTAAGAAAATTACTAAGAATCAACTCATAACATTACACACAACAACCACTAAATTTCATTATCAATATCAGAACAACATACATCTACTCTGCAAAGTCTATTACAGTTTGATTCGGTACAATAGAGTTCCCACAAAGCTCTCCTAAGGTTATTTGTTTAATGCTGCTATATTTATGTTGTCTCTTAATGAAGTATTCATGTAAATATTAGTTGTTTGAATAGTATATATCCTGATAAGTTGAATATGAAAAAATCTGATCAATGAGTGATTAAATATGAATAATGATGCTGACTGAATAAGGGTTCTGCAAATTTGAAAATATGTCTGACTGAAAGCCTCAGATCTGGTTCTGAGACTATTCATATTCTGGAAATTCAGTATTCACAGATCTATATGCATGTTGGTGTGAAGGAAAGCACATATACATGTGGGTTCATTAAGGTGAAGTAGCATATGCTTTTTAAGATAATGAATGATGAGGGTTGAGATTGATTCTGCATGCTGATTCTGAAATCTGGTTTATTCACTACAAGGAAAATACCCTCCAGAGGAGGTTATAAAGGAGATTTTTAGTGTTATAAAATTGGCCAAAATTTTCAAAAAACATTTTCTACAACATATGTTTATGGTTACGGAGGTTTTCGAGGAGCTTTTAACGGAAATTAAACACAACTAGAAAAAATGGGTGGTCGGAGGTTATTACGTATGTTTTTTCATCGGTGCACTACTCTAGATTTAACGCACCGGTGCGTACATGAAGATGGCGCCTCAGGGTGGTCCCAGTCGAATGCACCAGGATGTTTAGGTGTAAAACCACACTGGGCGTGGTGTTGGTCATACAACACACGGGGCCATTCTAATTGGTCTTAGTATTTTTACAGTGCCCATAGGTTGTATCAATGCACCGGTGCATATACTTATATAGATGCACAGGTGCATTGTATAACAGAAAGGCACCGAGATTTATAATTGGTATTGGTATTCGTGCAGTGCCCATTGATTGTAAGAATGCATCGGTGCTTATAGATACATAAACACCCTGGTGCGCAGTGTCACACAAACGCACCGATAATTATAACTGGTATTGGTATTTGTGCAGTCCCATAGATCGTACAATGAGATTGGTACATATAGACACATAAACACACCGATTGACAGTGACTGAAACGCACCTGTTTTCATTTTGTTTTTTTAGAAACATCGACCTGTGACAGTCCAATTATTGTGATTTTTTAAAATTCATTATCAATCAAAAGTCGACACATCTTATAACAATATTCATATTAATTACATTTTTATTAATGCATTTGAATGTGATGTTTGGATTAATTTTTTATATCATATCATAATTATTTTGGTTCTTTAAAATTTATTATTCATCAAAAGTCGACACATATATACCTTATAACAATATTCATATGAATTAAATTTTTATTAGTGCATTTGAGAACGACAATGGAGAATGCAATAGCGACAATGGAGAATGCAATAGAATAACTTAAAACATATTTTTTGATGCCTTATCACATTAAATGCATTTTCATCTATTTTTCCATATATTCATTTTTCATTCATTTATAAACCAAAACATGATGAGAGCCATACATATAGAAAGGAACTCGAGTAATTACCCCTTGGTTAATTCTCTTCCAGGTACCAACGAATTATGAAAGAATTCCTTCTCTATATGCTGGAACTTGGAACTAGTGGTTTTTTATTTATTTACGACTCTTTTTGTTGAAAGCGCTACTTATGATTCATCATTGAAGGTTCTCTCAAAAATAATATCTCAAATTAATTAATTAGTCTAAATTAATTTATTCTCACTTTTTTCTAATTGTTAACACCTTACTCTAAGTGTATTTTTTCTTCCTAATAAATGAGATGTCTTGCACATGTATGATGTAGTATTTAAATAATTTATTCTAATTCATTATATAAGTTCTCTCAAGTTTATTGTTAACTTACTACCTTAGATATTTTTATTTATAATTTCTTAGCATATTATTAAATTACCAAATCATTAAGTATTTATATAGTTACCTAATACAGTTAGTTTAAGTTTAAAATGAATATTCATTTTTTTTAGATATTGAGGGTTTCAATTCATCTATGTTATTCAAGAATTACCTCTTGTATGTCAAAGAACCCAAATTACTTTCCCTTTAACTACCTAAGAATAGTTTAGGGGAACATCAATGCAATAATGGATACAATAGTTTAAGTAAATTTCTTTTTTTTGGTAAGTTTGGTAGTTCCTTTCATTTTTCACTTTTTTCTCTCTTTTTTTTTTTATACTCTATTTTTCATCAACATGTCCAGATACATCACCCCGATCGGGGAAGGGAATTGAACCTGTGATGAGTGCTATAACAACCCTCCTCATCACCGTTTAACCAAGACCCCACAGACAAATTTCAAAGCATCTTGCATCTCAAAATATTTGGCATTCAATCTCCTTCACTATATGATACTCCACCGCACATTGATACTCCACCGTGTTATATGTTAACAAAAAATCTTGCAAGGCCTGTAAGCTAACGACACCTACTCCATGGTTTGTGATCAACTAGATATAATGCTCTCATGCATTGCACAAACTTTTCACACTTCTCACCAATCAAGACCACTCATATAGGTGATTTAGCAATACATAAATTTGTTCAATTAGCCACGTATACCCTTCACCCACATCAAAAATTTTTTACAAATGTTGGGGATTGAATTTCCATGATGAGATCAAGAATGTCCATGCACTACGCATGCTTGAAAGCTTGGACTAACTCACCAACCATCCCCCAATGTGCATTTTTATTTCCAACCCACGTAGCATTTAATCTCATTGGGGAAAAGTTTCCATGTCCCCTACCCCATTAGCCAAGAGGGATGGTGACAAACCACCCTTGTAATCCCCCTCCCCTCTTTCAACCCAATCATGTCCCTATTTCAGGTTATTATTGTTATTGATTATAAAAGGATTTAATATATGTGCTAAACATATATACATTTTAAAGAGCATGTAACAATATTCCTAACAGTGTAGATTCACAGTTTTTACCATGTAAATAGCTCTTATTATGATACCATGGGCCAATACCATGGTTTCTTAATACCACATGCCCAATATGACATATGTTCATATGACATTTTTTTTATTAACTAACTTGATATAAATTAATTAATTAAAAAAACATAACTAACTTGAGAAAAATCATAATCGTTAATCTATAAATATTATTATAAATATTTCTGCATATTCTAATGGACATTAAATCTCCACCATGAAACTAATAATTATTAAATCTCCACCATGAATTCCATGGACACACTCTCCCACTTCCTCTCTAGAATGGGAAGAGACAATAATAGACCAATACCTTTGCATATTTCATAGCAGTTAGTTGCAGTTTGATTTTGTTGAGTGGGGAACCCTGGAAATTGTTGTTGCAGTTGGTATAATCCTTGAGTATTTATCTACACAACTCCCCCAACTGGTGGAGCCCCCTGTGTTCCTATTGCTGAAGTTCCTGCATTTTTTCCCCACAACCTTGGGAATTCTGTGGCCACGTGTCTCTCCATCAGGCATGGGTACACCACATGTTGGGCCTTGCAGGTCGTATCAGTTGAATGTATTTTAGCTTCTCCGTTAAACTAGATATACAATGTTGTAGCCCTAACATGGAAGGGTCTTCTACTGCTACTTCTCCTCTAAAATCTTGTGGAAACCCCGCCATAGCTTCTATCTTCCTGGCTTGCTCAAGGGCATCTTGTAGGGTATCAATATTCTATTGTATAAGTGGATTTCTTGTCAACGGGAGGAGTTCTTTAATAAACCAATCCCTTTGGTGATTTGGATCGATTGGGTAACTTAGCTTCTAAAACGCATCCTTGAACCTTCTCATCAGGTCCCAAGCCATCTCTCCTTCCCGCTGTTTGATTTCCCACAACTTAGACATTCCTTGTTGATATGTCTGAGGTAATTTAAATTGTTTGACAAATTGTTTCTTCACATCATCTATTGTTGTGTTTGGATGAGCTTCTGACCATTTAATTAACCAAGAAGAGCTCTCTCTCTTAGAGTAGTCTGGAACTCAATCAACTTAACTTCTTCTGGTGTCTTCTGAGCCCTCCATATCGCTTCACATAGATACCAGTGTTCCTCCACAACATCATTACCTCTCAAGGAGAGTAATAGAGTACCAGGAGAAGGTTGGGACTAGACCTACTTCAACTTTGGGGAATAGGATTACCTTGCGTTATGGGTGTTGGCCTCTCTCGACATAGTTGCTCCATCGCAACATGCAGCTCCACATCGGATGTCTCCTCAGGGTGTGCGTCCTCCACATTGGACTTTTCTCCCTTTTCTCTTCAGGCTGGGCTCCTATACATTTGCCTAACTTCTTTAATGGTCCCTCCTATTCCTTGGCATCCCATCTGACCTTACCTTTCCTTTGTCATCTGCAGCGCCTTTTCCTTGTCCTGTCGATTACTCTCTTGCTTCTCAAACTCTTTCATCACCCTTTCCCGCCACTTCTTAGCAATTTGCGCCCTCCTATGTGCATGTCGATCTCTCAATCTACTGGAGGTTCTGACATCCATATCACTATTCCCCCTTCTTACTTACTTGTAGCATCTTTCCCTCAGCTCCTTCCCCCAGTACTGGAGGTTTAAGTCTCCATCTCAGAACTTTGAAATGCCATCAAACCCTTGTCCACGATTAAAGCTTTGATCCACAACGGGATTTCCTTCAAAAATTCTCCCCGTAATCCAGATATGAATATATCTTCTGCTTTTGTAAAGGACTGGTAACACTCAGCTGTGAATTCCATAATGTATCCTTCCAAGGTAGATTGTACCCAAAAATCTACTACTCGGGTCAAATCGGTATCCAACCGATTGAGTGTTACTAGATCCGAGTGCGTCCACTTGCGACAGACTCTATGCGAGCCTCCTGGGAATGACTTGCTTTGTAGATTCCGCAACCAATGATAAATTTCTTCAGGAAACTTTCCCCAGAAAATTTCTTACAGGTCACTTGCAGATTCATAAAACAAGACCCAATATTTGACATTCTTTCCCTCCGTTTTCGAAGATGCACTTGTTTCAATATGAACTTCTCTAAATGATTATACCACCAGCTTCATAGTTCCTTCTCAAAGATCCATGATACCATGATCTAACTCCTAAATGAATTTTCAAGTCCTGAAAATGGAACGATTTGTTGGCGAAAAGGAGGTCTCTTGGCAATACCTAGGTTCATGGTAGAGGCCAACAAGTTTTCCGCAGTAGTCTAGCATAATGCCAGAATTTTCACCCTACTTGAGAGAGCAGAGAGTCTCACCGGAGGTGTGCCGTGACCTTAGTAAGATTAGAAGACAGATCATGTAGAAGACAAATACAACTATGAAGAATAGCTAAAGAAACTTAGAAGCAACACACATATCTCGCCTCTCTGTAGAAACTATTAGTCATCAAATCAGGTTCATAATGCTAAATTAAAATTTAAACTGGGCATACCTTCATAGTAAGAAAATTACTAAGAATCAACTCATAACATTACACACAGCAACCACTAGATTTCATTATCAATATTAGAACAACATACATCTACTTCGCAGAGTCTATTACAGTTTGATTCGGTACAACAGAGTTCCCACAGAGCTCTCCTAAGGCTCTGCTCTTCCTATCGGCCTTCTGCAGCACTGACTAACTAACTCTCCTTTGTTGGCTGACTGCCTATTTGTTCCTCCACCAGTGTGAATGTCAGTCCTTCCTCTTATCTTGCTCTGTTACCTTCAACTTCTTCTTGATTATTGGGAGTTCTACTGATTGTTCTTGTATCCTATATCTTCCATCTGCACTATTCTCTGCAACTATCGCGCCACCTATATTCTGGCTTTCCGCAACTGTGTCAGCTCTCTGTCTAGCTTGATTGAGTTATGCCACCTCTCCTCCAACCTTCCGCAACTCAAAACTGTTTCTTTTTCAAAACAAAGGCCCCAGCAGAAACATGGCATCATGCTTAATGTAACGACCTCTAACTATTTATGCTTGAATTAAAATATTATGTTTGTTTTGTAAAATTTGACAATGGACAATGGACAATGGAC